>CAJDSM010015208.1:0-10130 GCA_903981925.1 Ostrea lurida
CTCAAAACGTGTCCATGCCCCTTTAACTTAAAATTTCATGAATGTTGGATTCAATTTCAGTGTTTTCTCCCAGAAATGAAAATAATGAAATTTAACCCAACACAAAATTTAAATATGTCTACAGTATATTGACCAATAGCCTTGTAGTTTATGATAAATATACATGTGATATCTCACCCTTTTGGGGTGAGACTCACCCTTTTTGAAGCAATCTCACGCCCTCACCCGCGGGTAACAATATCTCACCCCCCCCCCCCAAAAAAAATTGTTGTTAAAGGTGTAGTATGGCAATTAGTTTCCCTTTAATCATGAAAGTTGTATCAAAAAAGCCAAAAATGCCTGCAATGTCCAGAAGATACTCCAAGAAGAATCTTACATTAGTAGAGACTAATGCTATCAAATGAACACTTAACTGCTGAAACTTGATTGTGACACTTGATAATTGCTTTTATAATAAAAAATGAACTAAAGCTAGTATTTTAAGTCTTATTATGGCCTTTATTACAGCAAATCATTGATATAAAAAAAAATATCACCCCAAATCACCCCAATCTCACCCTTAGTTCGGCAAAATCTCACTCATAGGCAGTCGGAATTTATCACATGTATGGATAAATTTAAACTTCATTTCTATGTTTAAAGCAGTTATCAACAAATTATTTTAAGAGACAGAGCCAAGATTTTCTTGAGATGAAATATCCTTTTCTAAAACATGTTCAGATTATCTTTTTCATACATTTCTACTTCAGCAAACTTCACAGTATAGTATTTCTGTTATTCCAGGTCAACTTAAAGGATTTCATTAAAAAACAAGCATTCACAGCAATACATACAGGAAAATACCTCTATCTCGAAGTCCCTCGACTTCGAAAAACTTCGAGATATCCGGGGGTTCGAGATATACAAATCTCGATTTTCAACATTTTTTTTGTTTTGGACGGAGGATATTTGATGAATCGGCGTGTTCTGGTAATTGGCGGCGGACTTTAAAACGTGCACCGAGTACACAAGCTGTTAAACTAATTATCGCAACCCAGTCTATCTGGAAAAGGCGAGCGTGGACAATTATCATTAGTTTTACAGCCGCGGGCGTGAAAACGTGATTTGAGACAGGCCAGGTATGGTAAGCAGACCGAAAATTGACTGCACTTCGAGATAAACCGGGTGAATGGGGGCACGGACATAAATATACTTCGACATAAAGCGGGGTATTCGAGATAACAGTGTTCGGATATCAGGAGTTTTTAAAATCATTTATATAGGGAAAACGGCGGGGACCGGCCGTCGACTTCGACATAAGCGGGGTATTCGAGATAACCATGTTCGAGATACAGGTATTTTACTGTAGTTCCCTACTGGTTACACAAATCATTGGACCGCAACAATATTCTAATTTCATTTATATGTAGGCTATATCATATACTTATGGTAAAGGGAATATTGGTGAGCTAGGACAAGGGCTTATACTTGTGAAAAATGAATAGATCAAATCCAGATTCGATCTTGATCTGTAACTTGGTATGGCAAAGGAATGTACCAAATATCAAATGAATATCTGCAAGCAGTGAGAAAAACGTGCAGAAACTGATAATCTATGAAATTTTTTAAGTCCAAGGCCATAATCAGTGAAAAATGAATGGATCGAAACCAAAATTGAACTTGATCTGTAACTTGGTATGGCAAAGCAATGTACCAAATATCAAATGAATATCTGCACAGTGAGAAAAAAGTGCGGAACTGATAAATCATGAAATTTTCTAAGTCCACAGGCCATAACTCAGTGAAAAAATGAATGGTTAAAACCAAAACTCAAACTTGATCTGTAACTTGGTATGGCAAGCAATATACGAAATATCAAATGAATATCTGCAAACGTGAGAAAAAAAAGTGCGGAAACTTGATATTTTATGAAATTTTCTAAGTCCAAGGGCCAAACTCAGTGAAAAATGAATGGATCGAAACCAAACTCGAACTTGATCTGTACTTGGTATGGTAAAGCAATGTGCCAAATATCAAAATGAATATCTGCAAGCAGTAAGAAAAAAAGTCTGGAAACAAACGGGACGGAATGGGGAAGACAGACACACAGACCAAAAGAAGAAAGCTATAGTCCCTCGGTTTCAAAACGGTAGTTACAAACCGGTAGGGGACTAAAAAAATGTTGAGCTAAATGCAGTGTATTTGGATAAAATTGCATTACCTCTTGGTGGGAGATGCCAAGAAAGCTGGTCCCATTGACATTGACAATCTGATCTCCTGCCTCTATCCCCACCTCAGCCCCCACTGTGCCTGGGTTGACATGCTCCACAAATATACCTCTGTAGTTTGAAGGCCCACTCACTATTCTATAACATGACGAGGAATGTAGCTGAATTCATTTACTTAATTTAATGTAATTATTATAGAACCCTGAATAAATAACTACAGCATAAAAGCAAACAAAATAACCATTTCTAACTGTGTATCGTTGCATTCATGCAACATGCATGTCTATACCAGATGCCACCATACATATAGCTTCAAAATTAGTGCTGAAGCAAAATTGTCTATCAACATTATATTTTTCTCTATTCATTTTTTTCCATTAAAAAGAACCCCAACATTTATAGTGTCAAAAAAATACAAGTTAAAAATCAGTTTTGTCAAATAAGCATTGTCAGTGCCACTGCTACAGATTGCTTAATCGGGTGTACACATTCTTCAGTACGTTTGATAATTGTGATTGCATTAAATCTGCCTGCTAAACTGTCATACACAGATTAATACCACTGATATGTGGGCTTAATTCGTTGTAAATGAAAGTAAAGGAACACAATAATGGATGAGAAATTACCTGCAGCCCAGAGAAGGTGTCTGTCTCAGATTAACAAAGAGCTTCACCTCTTGAGCCTTCACTCCCTGTCCTCTGTGTGAACTTTCCTAATTAAACAATAGCAAGAGTTATTGATCTTAAAGCAGAGTTATCTATCCTATACCAACCACAATGCAGAGTTATCTATCCTACACCAACCACATGCAGAGTTATCTATCCTATACCAACCACATGCAGAGTTATCTATCCTACACCAACCACATGTAATGCAATTTTAATAAAATAGAAATCAGTGAACTGGTTGACACACTGCAGGCTTACTTGAGTGCCTTTAACACTTTGCTGGGCTTTCTCTACATAGGACCAAGTAAGTGGATCAGAGGCCCTCCTGTCAAAATATAGTCTACATTTACAACAAACAATTCCTAACAAATAATATGATGTACCTATATATACAAATATATCAACTACTTTAGACAATGGTAGAAGAATGATTCAAATCTCTTCCATGTTATACTTTATAAACAATGTAACAAATACATGTAATGATATACTTTATGCTAACCAATTTGTCGTCTGCATGTTATACTAATCAGAACATTTCACATTGCTAATGAATGGAAGCATTATCCAAATTGAAATTTAATTTAACATACTCTTTCACTGGCAGCATCCCAATATCTGAAACAAAATCAGTACAAAATGAAAGTGTTATATTGAGCTGAATGAATCTTTCAATTCCAGATAGAGCTTTAAATAGTATTAAAATGCTAAGGTATGTAAAAAAAAGATCTAACACTGTACTATGTACTAAAACAAATGATATATAATGCACTGAATATTATCCCAATTATGTCTTTTACTCTAAACCTTCATGGTTAGTTCTTTCCTTATTCTCCAAACAAATGATAGATGACTTAAAAAATAATGTGACATTTAATTTTCACACGACAGATCACTACACCTACTTGTGACCTTCAGCTCGATCTCGTCGCGACCTTTGATCAGATTAAGCACTTCCTCGTGGACAGCCTCCGCAATGGTGTAGCCATTCACTCGCACAATCTCATCTCCAACCTGTCATAATCATTTGTATTCAAATAAAGATTGATAGACCTTATGAAAGGCAGGGGGCCTCATTCTGTTCAGAAATACAAGTAAAATAATACAAATGAATCCTTTTTCCTTGTAGGAATTTTAAATGACTTTGCCTTACGCATACAGTAAGTGTGTCTTAATTAAGTTATATAAATAACAATAGACATTTTTCAAACACTTTCAGAATCCATGTTTTGCTGAGCTTGCAGTATATAGTAGAATTTACTTTGTAACAAACTGATAAATGATAAATGTAACTAGAAAAAATGTGATGTGGCCACATCACAGAGGGCCCCGCTGGTTGACCCATTAATAGTAGTCAATGTAGAAGGTTTAGTGATCCTCTGATGATTGACCTTGCTTATATCACATTCGCAAGGTAATTCTGTTAAGAAATAGTCAATAATGACCTTGACCTTTGATCAATGACCCGAAAATCAGTAGGTTTCATACTTTTCCATGGTCAACATTGGTGGAAGGTTTGATGATCTTTTGATGGATGCTGTGTCTTCAACTTGTTCACGTGATTTTAGGCAGTACTCAATAGTGATCTTGTCTTGACCCTTGAACTTGAAAATCATATATATGGTTCATCCTCTCCATAGGTAACATTTATGGAAGGTTTAGATGCCTCCGATGAATGCCATTGCATCTATCGTGTTCACAAGATTTTTAGCAATAGTCAATAAAAGACCTTGACCTTTGAACCCTGACCTTGAAAATCAAAGGTACATTCTCTCTCCATGGGAAACATGTGCGCAAGGTTTGATGATCCTCTGATGAATACCCTTGCTTTCATCTTGTTCACAGAGTTCCATACACAAAACACAGACACACACACAGTCTCATGGACTCGCAGCAGTGCTGATATATTCTCTCCACAACCAGTTGCGAGAGATAGAAATTCTAACACTGACTCTCCAAAACTGTCATACAAGTTTCTGCAAACATTTTTTAGTTACTTCTCTTTTTTATAAAGAAAATTCCATAACTCGAAAACGGAAAATCAGAAATTTTTCAAAATCGAAAGGGAACTTGCCTGTATGGAGTATACACTTTCTGAAAGTTTCAATCTGATTAGTGAAAGCGTTTTTCAGTTATTGTGCGAAACTGAAAAACACCATTTTTTAGGAAAAAAGTTCCATATTATCAAAATTTTCCAAAATCGAAAAAATTGCCTTCGAATGATGTATCTAACACTTGATGTTCATGAAGTCTCCTTTATATAAGTACACTTACCTTAATCCTTTATACGAGTACACTTACCTGTAATCCTTTATATGAGTACACTTTCCCCGAGCCCCTTATATAAGTACACTTACACTTAATCCTTTATATGAGTACACTTACCCCGAGCCCCTTTATATAAGTACACTTACATTAATCCTTTATATGAGTACACTTACCTGAGCCCCTTTATATAAGTACACTTACACTTAATCCTTTATGAGTACACTACACTTAATCCTTTATATAAGTACACTTATCACTTAATCCTTTATATGAGTACACTTTCTCCCGAGCCCCTTTATATAAGTACACTTACACTTAATCCTTATATGAGTACACTACACTTAATCCTTTATATAAAGTACACTTACACTTAATCCTTTATATGAGTACACTACACTTAATCCTTTATATAAGTACACTTACACTTAATCCTTTATATGAGTACACTACACTTAATCCTTTATATAAGTACACTTACACTTAATCCTTTATATGAGTACACTTTCCCGAGCCCCTTTATATAAGTACACTTACACTTAATCCTTTATGAGTACACTAACACTTAATCCTTATATAAGTACACTTACACTTAATCCTTTATATGAGTACACTTTCCCGAGCCCTTTATAAAGTACACTTACACTTAATCCTTTATATGAGTACACTACACTTAATCCTTTATATAAGTACACTTACACTTAATCCTTTATATGAGTACACTTACCCTGAGCCCCTTTTGTTCAGCCTGAGACCCTGGGTTTATATGAGACACAAACACACCTACTCCATGCTCAAAACCTGTCATACAAACAAATGTCATTAACAAATCTCTACAAAATGAAACAAGATGTGTTTGTGAAACATGAATGCCCTTGTATTCCACATGACAATGGAAGGGGCTTGTCATAAGGATTATGCAAGTGAAATATGAAAGATTATCCTTACCATTAAAAAGTTATGGCCAATGTTAAAGTTTTGAAAAGCAGGTCAAACGTTAAGGTCAGGAGGTCAAATGTTTGGTAGCTTGTCATAAGGAACACACATGTGAAATATGAAAGTCCCATCACTTGCCATTCAAAGTTATGCCAATATTAAGTTTTTGCAGACAAACAGACAGACAAAAACTATATTGCCCCCGAATCGAAGATTCCGGGGGCATAAAAAATAAATTACAGAATGGAACCTCTGTCTGTTTTTTTCAAAAAACCGTCTCTACTAGTTAGATCTGCCAGTAGCAATGTTTATGTACATGTGTACTTCATGGTTAGAGTCACTTACATTATAATTTTTCCCTCACCTCCTCTAACTGCAAATCCAAAGCTTTCATTTGCACGTTTTCTCAGAGTGATTGCCCTTAATTTTCTCCCAGGTGGCGCTGGAGCTAATCTATCATAATCTGATTGGTGCTTAGGTGGTATCAGTGGCCTGTAATTAGACAAAATATATTTAGTTCTTAACAGCATTCAAATTTCCCTTCATCAATGTTGATCACATGATTTAACGATACATGTAATACCATGTACAACATACTTGAATAAGACCTATATCCAAACACCATTCCCCATGTTCATACACCTCACCCAGAGTGAGGCATATTCAAAATACAGCATACTTGAATATTAAATTCACACAGGCTGCTACATCACCTTCATTATATACATGTACTTACAATCCAAACCAGGATTCCAGCTGATCCTGTTTTATGCAAATGGTCTTGGGCTGTATTATGGTCTTAGCACACCATTTAGTCATCAGCAAACCATGTATAAATGTACTATGTACATGCATGAATGAGGTAGTAACGAATGTCTCTCTATTACTAAATTATTACCCAAACATTTCAAATTTTTCTACAAGCAGCATTCACCTTACCTGATCTTGAGCAAATATGCATCAAGAAAGAGCTCTTTAAAAATTTTCTCCATTATAAAAGAAAATGGGTGACTTTATTGAGCAGAGTATCCACAGAGGGACAAATATATCAAAGTTAAAATTGAACCTTTCCAGAAAATGGAAAATTTACATTCTAGTTTAAGCAATCAATCCATAGTGCTCAAAAAAACTTTTCTTATGTGCTCAAGCAAAAGGGATATCCATCGAAAAAAATCATATTCAAAATCATGTATACACGAAAAAATTACAGTAAATTTGACTTTTTTCATATATAATGATGGAATTAGAATTAGAGCCAAATTAGACCCTTATATTAAGTGAACCTTTTTTTTTTAATTTGACATGTTGCCATCATAGATGCGATATATTCAATAAATTATCAAAATATCAGCTATGGATGTTAATCACAATCATGGAATCTTCACTTAAAAAATACATTAAAGAAGGTACAAATTGCTTTCTTTTCACTGCTAGTTTAACTACTACTACTATACTTACTAGTTAAATACATGGTATTTGTGCACATAAATATTTTCTTATTGTTGCACAAATACATGTAATGATCTTAATCTCATATTTTTGGATATAAATCTTTAAGGTAAACAACCTTATTAAAAACAAACCCCTACATCAAAGTAAAATCTTAATCAATTAAACATGGTAGTCTCTGGTTGAAGGGAGAGGCTAAACCATGAATCATTTCTCCGTCATAAACCTGTACAAGTTTATTTTAGAAGAAACAATAAAATTTTGTTTTATCATAATGAAGGTCTTAATTTTATTTTCATACATTTGTTAGTCTTCCGTGATAAAATTCTCGAAATTTTATTCTCTACAGTGTTCTTGAATTCTGGTCAAAATCAATATTGTGAAAGTATTCAGGTGGTGAAATAATACTAAATTGAGATTAATTAAGTAGCTAGGACACTGTACATCGGGGATGTGTATGCTGTTGATATGGCTGACTTAATTCTATGCATCATTTTTCATTAATTGAACATGCATTCATTACCTGCACTGACAAGCATCTGGGGATACAATGTATCATGTAGATTTCCTCACCCAGTATTCAGATTCTTGCCATAGATACATTGTAAATCAAGTTTCCCAGCTTAGAATTTGATAAATAAATGATACCCAATGACTAACAAATGCATTGTATTCTATTCACCACTATTGTGAGGAATACCATCAGTTGTTTCATCATCAAATAACTGAAAGCTGGTTTGTTACATTACAGATGAATAAACACTCAAAATACTTTGCAGGTAGAAATTAAAAATTGTATTCAGAGACAATACACACATTATACCAATACATGTTTTTTTTCTTTATTTCTTTCCTTTTATCTAAATAATAAATGAAAATCCATAGAGCTTATCCCAGTTCATTTCCTCATTAGATAAAGCAATCCACAATTGTTGCAAATTAATGCATATTTAATCTGACATTGTCTTTCAATCATTTATGAACAAAAGTTTATTAATAATTGAGTATACTGTCTCTTTATTAGATTTAAAAAATAAATAAAGACAACCGAATACCAGTGGAACACTAATTCAAAAATGAAATGCATAATTTCTAAAGATGTTGAAATTAAAATACATGTACATTGAATTTGAAATATTTCTAAAATAGATATCCCAATTTCAGACAAAGGGCACATTCTATTTCCCCACTATGATCATACAAAATTCATAAGTTACACCCAGACAAATGCACAACATGACCCTAGCAAACATTCCAAACATTGTCAGGGACAGAATGCATATTATGATATTTATTAATCTTTAAATTTCCAGACGAGTGAATTGAATATTTACAATAAATGTAATTACATTGGAACTGTATGGATAATGCTATTAACAATAGATAATCATCTAAAATTAGTGAGGTTCTTTACTTTGTCCTTGACTCGAGTGCGTGTCAAACTCAGAAAAGAGTTAGAAGTGATAATGCATCCCTCTCATAGTCATGATACAGTCATGTTAGAACAATAAAATCATTAGCATGAATGTGGGATAGGGAAATTCCACCGAGGGGACACAATTCGCAGTATTGGACAAGGCTTTGCCGAGACCTAGACAGCGAATCTTGTTCCAGAGGTGGAATTTCCCTATCCTACATGAGTAAATAAAGAAGGATTATTTAATTTCCTCACATTTTACCCACAGTTCAGCGCATGAATTCAGGAGCTTTGACAAAATTCAAAATTAACAAATTCCTCATTTGAACTTAAATGCAAAAATGAATTAGAGAGGCAGAAAGAGCATTCTTGAAAATGGTTTACATTGCAAGTGTAAACTAACATACCCATTGATGGTTAAAATTGAAAGAAAAAATACATAAATATTGCACATATTTTCATTGCTAGAAAACCACTGTCAACCAAGGCATTGTCAAGGTTGACAATTGTTTTTTGAGGAGAGAATTTTTTTTAATGTAATTTACCCTAAACTACATGTATATGCAACATATTACAGGTACAGTGAATGTTATATAACAACAAAGCAAAAAGACTAAATTGTATATCAATGCAGGTGATCACGTTTATTACATTCAAACGCTCAAATGATAAACAATCTACGGCGAACCAAGAAAAAAGTTAGACATCAGTGAATTCTCGATATCGAGGGTAAAAATACTAAAAAAATAGGTGGTTGGGACTCCAAATACATGTACAGTTAAACTTCGATATCTTGAACACTGATACTCGAATACATGGTTATGTCAAACTGATTTGGAGGTCCCAACCACCTATTTTTTAGTATTTTTACCCTCGATATCTCAAATTCACGGATATCTCGAACTTTTTCTTGGTCCCATCAAGTTCGAGATAACGGAGGGTTCAACTGTACATGTATAAATTTGATGCACATGATTATTTTTATAATATCACCTGTTGTCAGGTAATGCTCTGTTGCTAGATACTATCACCATGGACTGCCAGCTTTCTATTTTCAGAGGGAAACAAGTTTTTTTCGTCTGTTTCTTGGCCAACCAGATTCGAGAATATTGCATGAAACTACATGTATAATACAAAATATTTCACTGCACCAAGAAATGTAAAGGATGAAGTGCAGTCTCCATATGC
>CAJDSM010015211.1:757-37735 GCA_903981925.1 Ostrea lurida
TTCTTGTGTGTCGCAAAAGGCGTCTGAATGGGGCGGTCCTGAATTCGGATGAGACCTCAAAAACCGAGGTCCGGTGTCACAGCAGGTGTGGCACGAAAAAGATCCCTCCCTGCTCAAAGGCCCTTAGTGCTGAGCAAAGACCTAAATTTTGCAGCCCTCAATCGGCAATGGTGACGAAATATTCTCGAGTGGGACGTAAAAAAAATTGGTCCAAGCCTGTGCTCTATATCGAATTTTTGTATTTTATCATAAAAATATGGCGATTGTAAGCAACGTACTTCTTGTATTTTATGATATTTCATAATGTTTAGATACCTGCCTAAAATTTCACTTACTGTAATACATGATACATATCAAGTATCCTTTGCATGCATGGAGTTCTGCTCTCAACTTTTTAAACCCCAACCCCCCTTTTTTGATCAAGTTTGATTACCCTGGACATCATAGTGAGAATGGTAATGTTAAGACAAAATTCGAGTAGAATACATTCCAAAAAGGAAGACGAAGACCCCCCCCCCCCCCCAGGTTAGAAATTTTATATATATAAAACTCGCAAAAATACTAGCTGAAATATGTAATTTGCGAGTTAATTTGGAGACTCGCAAAAAATTACAAGTTTGTTTGTCTGTGCTTTGCGTAAATTATTGCATTTAATGGGAAATTTAATCCAAAAATTTAAAAGAAGTTACCGGTAATCTTTAATCTTACATTGCAAGAAGTCTTTAGAAATTGCAAGTTCATTTTATGGGTACTAGCAATTAATTGCAAGTTGTTAAAATTGGGAGTTTCTATCCCCCACCCCTTTTGACCAGGTCTTCCCATGAGTAACATAAAATCTAGACCCACGTCCGGGCACACAAAGCTGTAGCTGCAAAATTGTAGCTCTCCGGAAAAAAATTATGTTGACAGACTGTCTCTCAAAATAATTTTTTCGGAGAGCTACAATTTTGCAGCTAACAAAGCTGACACACGAGAAAATGGTCTGTCACATACCACACATCTAGATACAAAGATCCTAGTCCACGCCTCTGACAGATAAAACAAACCAGATTCAACAACACCATTCATATTTATTATTATAAAAGAATGACTTAGCTTTATTAAAAAACATAGAAACTTCAGGATCAGTTAATAACCTTTGAACAAAATAACTTTGAAAAACTTCCCATTGTACAAAACACAACATGTATGAAATTGGTCAGAAACTACACAGTCATGCACAGATGAAACCTTCAGGAGGTGACGTCCAATCCATAGCTACAGAACCCACGTGTTGTGTCGGGGTTTAGTTTTCAGTATCTTTTCTCTGAAACAACTGATTGGCGTTAATTGGGACAAGTTTTTGATGTCGTACAATAATACTGAACAAAAACAGGCAACGTCAATAGATGGACACAGAATGGGAAGGAAAAATAATAATCCAAAAATAGATTAAAAATAATTCAACAAGAGGCCCACTGGCCACACTGCTCACCAGATCAATAGTTCTAATGTTTTGTATGTGAATGTGGTTGGACAATTTTAGCTTTATTTGGGTAATAAACGGACTGAGCGTGATCTGGAACACAGATTTTAGAAGAACTGTTAACACCCCCCCCCCCCTCAATAAAACTACCCTATGAGGTGACCCAGTCCTATACTATCATTGCTTACAATGAAAGACCAAAATTGAAAGAAAAATAAAAGCCAATCTGAAAATTATTTCTTTTGGTTTAAAATCAAATTGAATTGACTGTAAACTTGGATGATAACAGACAAACTTTAATCAGAGTGGCTCCCAGGAACTATAGAGTTCTGCTGGCAGCCAACGTATCAAAAATAACGTGTTTTTTCTACTACACGGAACTCTAACTAGTGTATTACATACAGATATACGCAGAGAATAAAGATATTCCGTCCAATTCAAAATAGGAAATAAAACCGCCGCCTCTTATACCATAATAAAAATCTAACTGAAAAAAAAGTAATTATTGCACAAATGAAATATCATACCCCATCACCACCTGTGTGGCTGCTGACTGTGTCTAGTACACAGCCAGCACTACATGACTAGGTTCTTTGTTAATTGATGGACCCACAAAATTTCATTGAAATAAAACTGATGACTTGCAATGATTTTTGCTGTTCTGGCAAGTAAACTTTGGCAGCAATGATAACACCTTATACCTTGGCCCTGATGAGAAAACAGCTCCATATTTTCAAAAATTAACACAAAAAAAGTGTGAAAAGTTCTCCTTATCATAAAGGTTTCCGAAGCACACAATCAAGAGGCCGATTTCCATAGCTATCCCTAAACGATGTATTACACACATATAATTATTCCAAAAGGCTTCACTCACAGAAACTAACAAACGATGAACTCTACTTGAGGGGAACAACACTGTATCATTGACTATCGTGCGTTTTTTTCTTATAAAATATAAAAGTATAAATATCTTTGAACTAAAAAATATAAAAATACCAATTTCCATTAAAAAAATGAAAAGAAAACCTGTAACAGCTGACTTTGTTGGCCACCGAAATCTGGTGTACTCCGATCCATTGGATACAAATGGTCAGAGCAACTGCACAAAGAGCTAATACAGATTTTCTTTGCTGATTATTAGGAGACACACATTCCAGTAGAAAAAAAATCACCTTCTTTAATTAAAAAAAGTAAACAAAGGCAATAACAAATTAAAAATGACTAATATTACTTGGAAACAAACAACTCAACAAACATGAAATTTCCACTGCACTATTTTTAAACATGGAAAGTCCCTCTCTCTCTTGACATGCATGACTGGGCCAGGACACAGCCAGCACTGAGAGTTAGAGAAAATCAACAGACTGTAATGCCAGGCCGAGGCACATAGAGCTAGAGAAAGTTTACAGACTCTTCAACATCACATCTACGCCTCCGTGGCACCCTCTATATATGAAAGACTCTGCAGCGTGGGCTTTCAGCAACGGCCGAAGTCATTTATGTGGGTTTTATGTTTACCATACAAGTGGCAATTTCTGCTGGCTCAACTGTTGTCAATGGAAGCCCAAAATCAGTCTCCAAACACACCTAGGACTAAGAAAGACTTCTTTCTACGATTACGAATTTCCAAAATTTTTGAACAGGGGGAATAATTTTTAAAAAATATTCATTCCACTCAGAAACTGCCACTAATGTATACGGTACAGCAGTTGAGGGGGCGGAGGGGGGTGTCAAGGGGGACAATACAGCTTAGTGAGGTATCTACTGAACATCAGATCATTAACTGAGGTAGGTTACAGAACACCGTCTGACAAGAGTTCTCTTCCCTTGCTGAAAGCCCACATCCATTACCAGCAATATTTCTATCATACACCTGAAGTTTTCAACGAATAACAACTGGGTTTTTTTAAAATCACAGTTTGCCGAACCACTGGGCAATTCCATATACTTTGAAACACGAACACATTTTACAATCGCCACCTATCCCAACATTTCTAAACACCTTCGAACTTGTACATACTCTTGCACAATCAAATTTTGATTACCGAAATTTTGCATGGTTAGAAGACAATGTTTTTTTTTTATCAAACTCAACATTACAATACCCGGTGAAATTCACTCCAACAAAACATACAAATGTAGACTGATTTAAACAAGAATATTCCCACTCCACGTGTTACTAAGTCCATCAACAGCAGCTCATGGAAATTATAATCATAAGACATCAGTGTTTCTACCAATCTACAATTAATAAAAATAAAAGTACACTTAAAATTGTAACAGAAATCAAACATAAGCCATCCTTTTTTTCTTTTCTTTTTCAAAATAGCACCTGTTAACAAAAAAAAAAAAAAAATCAAAACAAACTACATTATACTATCTTATGAGTGAGTCTTAATAGTGTTGATCTATAAAAAATGGTGAAAACGTCAACAGTGATAAAAATATTCGAGGAATCGGTACAAAATGTCGGTCCTTCTAATGAACACTTTGCATTGTTGTGACATAAGACAACACTTAGTTTGATTGACAATGAAATTTGTAAGTTGATAATAAAATATATATTACAGATTTGGCTGACTGAAAATTAAAAAAATACATTGTCAATGTGTGAAAAAAGTGCATGTAGTTTTTCTCATATTGTTCAAAGTCTTCATATTTTCTCTTTTTATACAAAATAACATTGGAAGTAGTGAATGTACAAATTATACAAAAAGGGTTACATATTTTTCCATAAAAGGCAGATAAAAAGACCAGAAGCATATTTTTGGTGTTTTTTTAGTTTTTTTTTTTTCTTTTGCAGAATATACAAAGCTGAAGCAGGGGGTGATATGTGAAATATATATCTGGAATATATAAATAATGATTAAAAAAAACAAAAACAAAAAAACTACAGGGTTACATGAGGGGATGATGGCTAAGATAAACTATAGAGAAGAAAATAACTTAAAAAATGTCCATAAAAAAATAAGTGTAACAAACTAGTCCTCTCTATATTGAGCAATAAATGAATACCTATCTCGTAACACCACAACCAAGCGCTAGTGACCGCAAAAATAACTACCGAAATGAAAACAAATGTGAAAAAAGAAGCAAAATAAATCTATGATAAGACGAGGCCCTTTTTCAATGCGTTCTTTTACATTCTAAATATACACTTAGTACCGGTTTTAAATGGTATATATAGTAAACTCTATCCTGGAAGTCGTGACTACAAGCCCATCAAGTGCAAGACTAATCTGGGGTACAGGATTAAAAGCCCGATAAAATCCCACAGTTCCAGGGGAAATCCTTCACTGGCCGCAACAAGAAATGACATACATATGGTAAATCACAGAAATTTCATACAACATAGCAAATATGTAATTGAAAAAAAAAAAGTATCAAACAAATTAAACACAAAAAAACGCATGCAATAACTAGAAACTCTTAATTAGCAAAAAAAGGTATAAAACAGTTATATAAACAGTAAAAAAATCAAAATGCTGAATTCTGAAAAAAAGTTCTCTTTTTGTCACTAATCCCTGCAACACATTTCTGTATTATTATTAATAACAATGATTAACAGCAACGGAGTGATCAGAATACAAACACACAAACATTGACTAGAGTAGTTCAAAATCACACGGTACAAAGTCCGAGAACCAGATATAAATAGCCTGGATTGTCTCTAGCTAAATATGTCACAAAAGTAGAAAAAAAAACTATCCATCTAATGATCTACCAATTCAATACAAAATGGACTGTCATTTTTTTTTTTAAATCTAATGCACAACATGCATAATGGAAAAAATTCATGAACACGGCTTAAAATACGTATTAAATATTGCTGTACTGTAATATTGTGTGAAAAAATACATAACTAGTCTTTTTTTTCTCTTGTGAATAAAAAAAGAGGGAAAACATTCACATCCTTAAAAAATTGGGTTAAGACTGCTTCCCATGGAATGCTCCTCCGGCTAGAGACAATCTATAATAAATAGTTGGCAAGGGAACACTTTAATGGCTACCTCTACCCATAGCCATATCCAGCACTGACAAAAAAATAAACAAGTAACAAGATAAAAATTCAATAAATAAATAATATATTAAATCTGGACTAAATACATCTACAAGTTTTAATTCTTTTGAAGAAAAGCTTGACATCCACTTTTTTTTTGTTCTAACACCAGCGAAATGGAACGGCCCTGGGTCGGTCAGCACCTTCCTTGACCAGCGGTTTGTGGAACTCTCGCCCGGGGCGGGAGTGAATGCCCGCCCAACACTGCTCACAGTAGTACTGCAGACAGGTGACGTTGGCACAGAAGAACGGGGCGAATTTACCCCCACACCTGGACCCTTGGCACTCGTCGCACATTTGATCGTCTAAGACGTATGGTTTAACCTCCACCTGAATGAGAAATTTCGAGACTGGTCAGAACATATCAAATATGCCATCAATTTCATATATCAAAGAAAGGTGTTGGTCTCCAGTTTTTGAACTTTGTTATATCAAAGAAATGTTTAAATTTCTGGGCAAGAATTGGCTGTTCTTGCCCCTCCCTGTGATTTAAATACACAAGCAGCCGAGTTTGATCCTCGTATAATTTTCTACTATTGCCATCAGTCAGGAAACTTAGGTATGGAGAGAACGCAATGGTAAGCAAATATATACTTTCTAAATACAAACAGGATAGTGAATTCACACAACACCTTTATCACCGAAATCAGGATTTTTGGTTGAGATTTTTATTCCAAAGTTACAATGAAGGACTGAATGCCATTGTACTCGCATCTTAGATAAATGGACCTTGCTCATCAATCACACTAAGGGATTAAAGTACCAATTCAATCTCTGTTACAACCTAACCACACACTCTGACTCTCTCCCCCTCCACCAGAAAATCTTATTCAGATTCCTCAACCAGGCTAACCCAATTCCTATTGATCTGCAAACATCATCTAAGCCTACTCCCTCCTCCCCAACTTGAATTCCTTTTACCTAACCCCTCCTGCAAACCTCATCAAGAATCATCTAACCCACCCACCCCCCCTCCCAACTACCTTGACTTGAAATCCTCATCCAAATTCCTTTAATCCAACCCCTCCTGACCTAAAATTCTCATCCTTAAGTCGAAACCCCAGGGTTGAGAAATTCACAATTTTGGTATTTTCTCTGCTTTTCCTAATTATGTATTTAGTTTTTATTCCATATCAGTCAAGTTCTCCAAATGATAAACATGACAATCACTGTAATCACCCGGGAACCGAAACCCTCGCTCCCAGGGATCATGAAAATTCCGAATATTTACTTCTACGCGAACCGAAACCCTCGCTCCCAGGGATCATGAAATTCCCGAAACCCTCGCTCCCAGGGATCATGAAATTCCGAATCGAAACCCTCGCTCCCAGGGATCATGAAATTCCGAATCGAAACCCTCGCTCCCAGGGATCATGAAATTCCCGAAACCCTCGCTCCCAGGGATCATGAAATTCCGAATATTTACTCTACATACTCATCTAGTTTTATTCTAGTGTCAATAGCAAGAAGATATCATTTACACATTTTACACATATACACTATATATAACCAAGTTTGGTCCGGCCTTGGAGTTTGAACCTCTACCCCAGGGATCATGAATTCCCCTGTTTCTAAGATGAAATTTACAATTTATGTCCCCTTTGTTCCAAAGATGCTTCATACCAAACTTGATTACTTGTGTATCGCTTTATGTCCTGCTTGAGGATGTTCCACTCATGTGGAGACATCACCATTGCCAGTGAAAGGTGACAAATTTTGGCCAGAGCTCGGCGCTTATGGCCTTTGAGCAGGGAGGAGTTTTTATTGTGCCACACTTGCTGTGACACGGAGCTTTTTTTTTCAGTCTCATCCGAAGGACCGCCCCATTTAGTCGCCTCTAACAACAAGTAAGGGGTACTGAGGACCTATTCTAACCCGTATCCCCACAAATCACACCAAGTTTGAAAGAAATAGAAAGGTAGTTATCAAGAAGTTAAAAATTTTGATTATTAGGCCAAAAAAAAAAATATGTGAGTTTATTATCATCCGACCGACCCTATTTTTTCGGCCCTACCCTAACACTTTTTATTGGCACATTTTGAAACTTTCCAAAAATGTTGTCTTCCTCCAAAGCCTAACTGATTTTTACCCTGCTTTTGCACAAGATATCAACATCTAAAGTAGTTGACAGGCTGTTTAAAACTGCAAACATACAATAATTACACAAATGACATACACAAACATCATCAACCCCCCCCAAAAAAAAATAAAAAAAAAAAAAAATTTCCGACCTACCGACCCTATTTTTTTTCAGCAGATGACAGTAAACACACATATTTTTTTTTTTGGCCTTAACACATGATGAACAATGCACGACGACAGATGCAGACCAATTGTAACTGATCATCTGAGTTTACGCCAGGCAACATAATTATGATTCTATGGATTACAACAGATTCTCTCTATAACATGTGATCCACAGTGCCATTATTTTCATACTCACCCTCTTGTCAATTTCACCATGCTGGAGTTGAACAAATCTCGCACTAATGGCCGCTATATAGCTCTGCTGATTGGAGAAGGCCACTCGCCCCGCCCCCTTGGGATATTTCAGCTCGGGGTCTGTGTCTATCCCTGCATAGCACACTCCTCCATACAGGCGGTCCATGATCATAGCCAGTTCCACTGTCAAACAGACACAAATAGTGTAAACAATGGGCAAGAGTTGTCTCCCCCATTCCATTAACTATACTCTAACATATGATCATAGCCAGTTCCACTGCCAGAGGTCTTACTGTAATCAATGGGCAAGAGTTGTCTCCCCCATTCCATTAACTATAATCTATGACAGATTCCAAGACTTACCTGCTCTTAGTGGTCTGGGGACCCCACCAACAAATATGGTCTTCCTTGGGTCTAATGGCTGTGACCCGTCCATCACAAAATCAGAGTCGCTGAGGTTCCAGGGTCGGATTTGGACCTGTTAATGATAGAAATAGTGAACTACACAGTCATATTCTGTAAGACATAGTGAACTGTTCCGTCATCGTCGGTGACCCACGGGTGCTTCTGATCGATCCTCTCCATCATCACCCGTGGGTCAATCCCATCCAAACAGCTCGTTTCTTATTAAATCTACACACACTTCTTGACCTATCTTATGATTGGTTGTGACTTGTTAGGACTCTCCGAGCAAAGTTTGGTCGGACATTGGTCACTCCTGATCATGCATAATTCAAGAGAAATGAGCAAAAATAGCATCAGCCAACCTCGGGTTTGAGGGAGGTTATGTGGACTCATAGTGGTTATCCATGGTTTGTGACTGTGCTAGTTATAACTACAGCCACCTTCTACAGACATATTACTTATATGTCAGTTCAACATCTTTAATTGTTCCTTCACCTATTGTTAAATCTAAATGTATGTTGTTAAATTACAGATGCTTTTTTTTAAACTATTGTGTCACGATTATCATTAATTTTTTTGAGTAACTAAAGCCAGTAAAGAAATCTACTTTGTAAATCCCTTTCCTTAATTACATCATATATGCAAGTTACGGCTAGGTACTGATATTTTCATGCAAATGAGATAATTACAATGGCAATGTAGATCACAGGACAATGATTATCTAAATATAAACAGTATGTATGACACAATAAGGGGTCATGTATTGCTTATTACCGCAGAGATGCAGCTGTGCATGATATGTTTTTGAAATGACCCAGGATCAGCTGTGTCATGTATGCTTATTACCAGGATCAGCTGTGTCATGTATTGTTTATTACCCAGGATCAGCTGTGTTCATGTGAAATTGCTTGGCATTACCAGGATCAGATGACATGACAGAATCAACATCATCATGGAATCGGAATTAGAAACTGATGTATCCTTCTGATTTATATGTAGGAGTGCTCTCAACAAATCAGATGGGATACCCTGCTTTAACACATCAACATACTTGCACCCGGTATTAGCCTTCTCCTAAAGAAGCAGAACTTTCAACCCAATATATTATCTCTATTGCTGCTCAGTTTTTATTAGTGCATCTTTATTTTAGTGAGCACAATTTTAATGTCTACAAAAATTAATGTGCAGCTCAGTATCATTTACTCGATATAATGACCAAACAATGTAATACACAACTCCGTTAATGTAGAAACAAATGTTAATTCAAGAATTTTGCCCAAAATTTTAATCACATATACCTGTAATAGGAAGGGAGAGAATGAGAAAATCTATGGCTGGACCGGGAATCGAACTCGGGACCCCTGCATCACTAGTCAGGTGCTCTAACCACTGAGCTATCCAGGCCGATGTCCACAGTCCGTATAGCCATAACTACTACACATCATTAAAGGTTTACTCAAATACGTAAATAAATCTATCAAGACAAAATATATACCTAAAGTGAATCTATCTCCTCATAATCTAGCTATATGGGATCATTGCACTTGTTTGATCATTCTGCCAACCTATGAGTGGCAATTGACATTCTCTAACACAGCTGGGCCAAAAATGTACACTATTTCACACAGCTGCCCTATCTGTAACTGTCCGTCAATCAGCGCCCGCTGGGGAGGATTTTTTTTTTACAATGGACTTCCTCGTTTTTTATCTGCAGATAATTGAATGGGGTGAGGAAGGCACTTCATACATTTCACATGCATCAGACATCAAAGGTCATTAAATGTTACATGTGCAGTCTGTTTTATTCTGTCAATTAATGAACTTTGATTTCATGATTAATCATGAAATCTACTGGGCTGTTTTGCACACAAGCAATTCAAAATGCTAGTCCTAAAAATAAGAAGTTGGGGGGGGGGGGGCTTGTACCATAATTCATTCTTTTGAATCTTTGGTATGTTTTCAAATTTGTGCAGACACCATTGCTCTATTTACATGCTACGTATCAAGACAACTTTATTTGTTTACAAACAAACAGTCCATCAGCTGATACTCCAGCCATCGTGCTGTTATCAGTGAACTGTCTGTAGTTTACCAATATCTGTTATCAGTGAATTGTTTAGATACTCAATTTTCTTCCTGATATCCCACAGCCACAGCAAACCACACTAGTTAACACGATATGCAAGAAGTTTACTTCCCGACATAGCTTTTATCTAAGGTTCAGTATATAAACAAACGCAGGATACTTTTTTAAACTCCACAAGGGAGTTAACTATAATAAATAAATCAATAACCCACCAACATACACTGGTCGAAGAGCTGTATTATGATCAATATTCCTCGAGTCCCCAGGCAAAACACTTTGGGAAAACTATGCTTGCACTCGGCTGCATTTTATTTCCAAGATTTTGAAATTCTATTGAAAACATATCTACTACATCGTCAAAACGGCCGACCTCCTTTTGAAACGTGTTGGTACGCCACAAATGCCCCCGCCGGCAGCAAAGTTTAGCTGTAACCATTAGGGCATATATTGCTCACCTTGATTTACAAAGACAATTCGGCCTTTCATATAAAAACAAGATGTGTTTGTGAAACACTATAATGCCCCCGTATTCCACATGCCAGTGGAAAGGGCTTGTCATAAGGATTATGCATGTGAAATATGAAAGGTCTATCCCTTACCATTCAAAAGTCATGGCCAATGTTATAAGTTTTTAAAATATACGTTACAAGTTCAAGGTCAAACATTTTGGTACCAGATAAAAGGGCTTGTCATAAGGAGTACACAAGTGAAATATCAAAGCCCTAGTCCTTACCATTCAAAAGTTATAGCCAAGTCCTTACGAATATTCGATATAGAGCTAAGGCTTGGACCAATTTTATTTTTTGTCAGTTTAAATATGATGCCAGGAAGGTTCGAATTTTGATAACATCTTTTTGGTCCAGATCAAGCACTCATATAATGCCGTAAAACAAAAGCACTGGAGCCTGTTTCATCAAAGGTCGTACGCCCAGCGTAACTTTACGCCAGGCGTAAGTCCCGGACTAACACTGTCACAAAATCTAAGACCAATTTATGTTTCATCAAGAGCGTAACATTACATCCGGCCTTAAGTTAAGCCCAAATTTCACACCTGGTCAGAAAATACGCCCGACTAAATATTGGCGTAAGCCCTCCGACTAGCCTTAAATTAGGGCGTAAGTCTACGACCTTTGATGAAAACAGGCTCCTGGACCTCAGCAGTGCAGATTGGTCTGGGCTCACAGTCCATTGACTTTTGCAAAGTAAATAACTTGGTCACTTACCGGTTTGTCCTTCATCGTGGGACTGGACACGCACCAGTACAGCTTCTCATCGTCCACAATGCAATGTTCAATCAGAGTCTGCACAGACATCTCGTCTTGGAACAACAGGAAGCAGTACCCTACAACCAACAAACACAACATGAGATTCACACATCATCTCGGAACAGGAAGCAGTATCCTATAATGAACAAATACGAGATTCACACACCAGTAACACTATATAGATACAGCCACCTTTAGATTCAATTATCAGTTAACTATTGGATGTCTACTGGATTGAGTGATTATTTGTTTGTTTTACGTCCTGTCGATTATTTTTCACTGATATTGATACGTCACCAATTGTAGGTGAAGAGTCACTACCACAAGTTTAAACCTATGCTTAGTGCTCAGGGCCAGCTAGAGGCCTGTTATTCTCACTTCTAAATGCCGAGCGTTTGGTGAAGGAGCAATATTATCACTACCTATTTTCGCCGAGTGTTTGGTGAAGGAGCAATATTATCACTACCTATTTTCGCCGAGCGTTTGGTGAAGGAGCAATATTATCACTACCTATTTTCGCCGAGCGTTTGGTGAAGGAGCAATATTATCACTACCTATTTTCCGCGAGCGTTTGGTGATAGCGAGCAATATTATCACTACCTATTTTTGCCGAGCGTTTGGTGAAGGAGCCATATTATCACTACCTATTTTCACATCTTAGGTTTGAAGCCGCCATGCTACAAGCGGGGCTTGAACTCATGACCTCTCCCGGTCGCAAACCAGTGATGTCACCTGGAAAGATTTGTCTTGTGAAAATAAAAATTTCACACCGTCAAATTGTATGTACTAGACTACACGACCTGCATATATTTACAACGTATATCATGTATGTCCAAACACAAAGTGCATAGTACAGCACATACTTTTAGTGTGTGATGTCTGTTTCCAAAGTTTAATGAGGTTGAGTGAAAGCGTTTTATGACACTTCAAATTACACTAATTTCATCAACTGTAAAGTACAGCATTTCATGATGAAAATGATAGGAGTTCCATATGTATAAAAACATTTCAATCGATGATTCCGAAATCAGTGCTACACATCTGAAATAGAGCTCTGTACTAAGTTCTACTAAGGCGGAGTAAAAGCCTTCATGATATTACCCTAGATTACACAATCTGATTACACAATCTAGATGCCCTGATCACAGTTTAATAATCGCTCAAAAAAGTCGGGAAAGGTGGACATGACACGAGTGTACATGTTATTAAACTTTTACAAAAAATAGATATGACAGACAAACTAGCATTATAAATACATGTTGAAAACCCTTAAATTATTTTCAGCAATATATATACATACTTAAGAACAGACCCCCCCCCCCCCCCCCCCCCAGGTTCAGAGGATTGATCTGCCAATTAAGTTTCTGGGGAATGAAGCGGACCAAAAGCCCTTGGCTTGCGAAAATGAACTGGGGTGGGTGGGTGGGTGGGGAGTTAGATGGCCGGCCGTACTGAATTGTGGTGCCCATCCTATTCCTAATAGACTATAAAACCACACGTCATTGTTTACAAATTCTGTCCACAACAGAGTAGTGCTACAATTAGCACCGCTGCGTGCACGTGTTGTGACCTTGGTCTGCAGTACACATGCTGTGACCTCAGTAATTGACATCGTATTGTACTCTTGCTTATACTCAGCTGATTGCTAAATGTATACACCATACACTAATTCATTTATTCAATTATGCGAGGCTGGCTATCTAATTAGAAAATGTGTTACAGGTTTTAGCATGCAAGAAATTCCCTGTCCATTTTGATGTTGAATCATTGGCCATTGCTCGGTGTTCGATATTACATGTTTTAGGTGGCGAGTACTTAGACTAATAATTATAGGAGGCCTTTTAAAAATGTACTTGACATACATGTGCCTGCTGACATTAGTCTGAATGAAAGTGCATCAGAAGTAAGCAGTGTAAAGCTAGCGCTGCACCTTATTAACTTAAAAAAATTGATGTGTCAGTGCGACACGTATGTCCCCGCCTACAGTTAAGTCCAACGAAGGAAATTCGTAAGGTTAAAATTGAAAGCAGTAATTTTTCAAATCCGAGGGTCACCTAAATATCTGCATGTTAGCGACGCATCAAGAATACTGATATTATTATATAGACAATCTGCATACACCGAATTATAGGCCCCAACCACTTTGTGGCGGGGGCCATAAAAAATGATACAATTTCCACCATTGCTGTTTCAACACTGCAGGGGCCAGTACTTGAAGTTTAAGCTTTTACAGTCTGAAATTTTCAGCACTAGAGAAAACTTGACAAAAGCAACATTTATCATGTTGGTTGTCTGGGGGGTTTTTGTGGGTGTCAGATGGGGGTTATTTTGGGTTTTTTAAATTGGGTCCATTTGAGAATTTTTCACTCCAACAAACATTACCAGCTGAAGTGAAGGTGCAGTGCATTAGATTTGGACTACCCGTCATAGCCATGTGTGTGTTGGAGGATTCGTATGTTGAACTATTAATACAGAACTTACACGACTAAAAAGGCCATTTTTCAGAGAGACAAATTATGTTATTTTAAAATAATATATGTCTGAATGAATTTTTCGAAGGGAAGAAATGTATACCGAGATACTTGTTTATTTATATACCGATACTGTGGAATCATTTTAATTCGTGGGGGCCAATGTTTGTGGGTATCCAAAAGGGAAGTAATTTCGTGGGCAATTCATAAATAACGCGAAAAGGCATAATATTTATAAAGATTAAAAGGAAAATAAAACATGTTCGTGGGGACGTAAATTCGTGGGTGAGGGTGACCCACAAAATCCACAAACATTGGTCCCCCACGAACACTGATGATTCCACAGTAAACTTTAATCAGAAAGATCAACAAACCAAAATTTAACTTGATTTGTATTCCAATGACATGATTGAATTCCCACTTGTTGAAAGTTGTTGTACAGAATTTCAAATTCACTACAGAGCTGCAAGGATAGACAAAAAAATCTCGAAAAGCATTTTTGTCACCGTGGAGACGAATACCAGTATGCACATGCATGCACAAGCTGATCATAATAGGCCCCCTACCCCACCCCCCCCCCACACCCCCCCTTATTGCAGGGCCCAAAGTAAAAACTAGAGATCTGTATGGGAAGAAACCTCCATACACATACATACCTTGTCATTATGATCGATAAAGTAACGACCATATTACATGTATTGATCATGCAAACATGACAAAGTGTGCAAAAATTATGAGCTTCTCAAATATAATTAAGTTAATTATTACCATAGCTCCTAGTAGGAAACTCTGTATAAATGTAATCCACAATAGACATGGTAATAACAAGCTTGATTAAGAATTCTTGTCAGCATATTAATGAAAATGTGATGATTGTGGGAATATTTACGCAAGAAGAGCAATACTTGTGCCGCAAAATACGCCTGTCCAATAGTTTTACTAGTGCTGATAAAGAGACCGACATCATGATCTAAATACAACATTCTTTGTTCAAAAATGACTGACATGTTACAGGAAAAACTAATTTGAACTTCACTTTTCCTTTAAACTAAAACTATCGCAATAAAATTGAGTGTTGAGCAGTCACAAAATTCTTCCTTTCCTGATCTGTTGAACAGGCCAAGAACTGAGGACCGCTATTCAATTGGTGACTGCAGCATGGTCAACAGGCCAAGAACTGAGGACCGCTATTCAATGGTGACTGACATGGTCAACAGGCCAAGAACTGTGGACCGCTATTGACTGATTCTACTGACCGATTCACTTGATGACGTGGTCAACAGGTCACGAACTGTGGACCGCTACTGACCGATTCACTTGATGACATAGTCAACAGGCTAAGAACTGTCGACCGCTACTGACCGATTCACTTGATGACATAGTCAACAGGCTAAGAACTGTCGGCCGCTCCTGACCGATTCGCTTGATGACGTGGTCAACAGGTCACGAACTGTGGACCGCTACTGACCGATTCACTTGATTTTCGATTTACGTACACATCAATATTTTCATGCATATTCCATTAAGTTTGCATTTAACAAATGCTACATACTGCAATGTAATATCTAGAGAAAAGTGTTGTCACAAAATACTGATATTTTCATGAATATTTGAGCAGAGAGAAAATTGTTTTATTCAATATTAATAAGTAAATGTGTAATATATGGTGGTAGAACAGCATCATTTTTATCAAGCATACTCATAGTTACTCATATTTCACCATGAAGAAAAATAAAGTTGTATTTAACAAAACAGTTTTAGGCTAACTGGATTCCAATACCACAGCTGTAGCCGTTTTGTTTGACCCTCGATCAAATGGATCTGTTACCCTTGGCCTCAGGCAACATATCGATTCTCGAGTCAAACAAAACAGTAAAACAAAACAGCTGTTGTCCTCAAACCCAGTCAATAACTGTATTTTGTTATTTATATATTCATATCTTTCCTCAAACCCAGTCAATAACTGTATTTTATCATTTATATATTCATATCTTTAAGATAACAGTCACATGATACACCAAGAGGAAAGTCAGTCAAATCTATCAACACAAGCATGTATACTTTTAGGGGGAAACTCAAATTTACTGACATAAGCATACATGTACCGGTACATGTTTACCCTTTTGATGAAAGTATTAAAAACATCACTGTTATTTTAAAGTGCGTAAGCCATTAGGAGAAATATACCCAAGTTACAACAAAAATAAAATTTACTAATATGAAACATCTAGAAACGTTCAAGTCCTGGGGAAATTAAGAATGACTGTTTTAAGCATGGTGTTCCGATTATTGCCGACTTTTGATTGTCAGTTGCTAAAATTGAAACAATGCGAATAATCGATCATCATCTTGAAAATCGACGATCATCAGACGTGAGAATTCTTTTTTAACGATACAAATATTCCTGCCTTGACTTTAACTAAAAACCAAAACTGGGCAACAAAACCCAGAATTTTAGCCAAAGGCTATCAGCACAAGAAACCAGAAAAATACGAATTGATCAGGCAAATGTGCATACTGAATTTTACTTGTCCCAACTGGAGTTTTGAATTGCCCTGGGCATGGGCTGAAATGATACGATGATACATATCATATACTTATGCAATGACTCAATGTTTTTAATACGGAGCATTTTACAGCTAGAGAAGACAATAACTTTTAAGACATATTTAATTATGAAGGTTCACAGACACAATTTTAGAAACAAAGTTTCCAAACAGACACTTTAGGGCAAAAATATATTTACGTCATTAATTTGAAATGAACGAATTCCGATTATTTTCAATTAATCAATTGAAATGGTACGTCAGATTAATCCGAATACCAATTAACATTTATTTTTCCTGATTGCCCATCACTATATATGCATACCTTTAGGAGGAAAAATAAAATTCGCAAATTCATTAATATTCATGAGATATTTATAAGCATGTCTATTTTTAGGAGGAAATGAAGATTTGCTGCTATAAATATGTATACCTTTATGAGGAGAAAGAAAGATTTCGCTGCTATATATATGTATACCTTTAGGAGGAAATAAAGATTTGCTTCTATAAATATGTATACCTTTAGGAGGAAAGCAAGCTTTGCCGAGATCTGTGTGCATACCTTTGGGAGGAAAGTAAGATTTATATAGGTATACAAACATGTAGACAGAAATCAAATTTACTTATACATATGCATACGTAATTCAAAAATAAAATCTCGATTTACCAAGAGACTGTAGATTCCTTAGTTAATGAGAGTATGCAATTTCATAGTCTGGCTGTCATAGAACAAAAAATTGCGATCTCTGACTTTAAAGAATTATCAAACTACTACTGAATAGGTCCTCAGTATCCCTTGCTTGGTGACTAAATGGGGCAGTCCTTCGGATGAGACCACAAAAACCGAGGTCTCATGTCACAGTAGGTGTGGCACGATAAAGATCCCTCCCTCCCTGCTCAAAGGCCATGAGCGCCGAGCATAGGTCTAAATTTTGCAGCCTTTCACCGGGTGGCAGTGGTGACATCTCCATATGAGTGAAAAATTCAAGCAGGACATAAAACAATATAAAGTCAATCAATCTTTACTATATACTAACATCTGAAAGCCTATTGTAAAGATGCAAAAAAAAAACCCAGAGGTAAAATCAATAGATATGAAAAGTTCAAAACACTGTTTCTACTTGGTAGTTTCTTCCCAGCTTGAAACAAAACTGGGAACAATTTTTATTTTCATGAACATTTATGTAATCGCGAATATAGCGGGAAAAAAAACCACGCGAATATTTCCCCCTTTACAGTAACACTCGGTGTATGTCCACTCCAAAATTAATGCCCACTATGATTCCAAGTGGCTGGCCCACTGTGAAAAGTGGGCATTCAAAAACTCCACCCGAGCTGTACTGTAGTTTGTTGTGGTAATCCGCTTACATCCATTTCTTACATTTATTTTGGAATCTACAGCGTCTACACATTCCACGAGGAAAGTAAAATTTACTCGGATATTTATACATACTTTTACAGAGAAAGCAAGATTCATCGAGATATATCTATTTACAGGCCTTACAGTGAACAACATTTAATGAGATATCTAAACATACCTTAAAACAAACAAAATTCACAGAGATACCTAGATGCATACTGTAAAACGAGAATATTTGGCGCAAACATATTTTAGCGCTATCAGTAATGAAAACCTTTCTGCGCAAACTTATTTTAGCACAATGATACCACCTGGTCAATAATTTAATGTCAATGAAAACCTTTTAGCGCAGGATTTAAATTAACTAGTGCAATCGTATGTCTGCGCTAAAATAAATAGTGCGCTAAATACTCTCGTTTTGCAGTACCTACAAGAATGTAAAATATGGCCACACAAATAAAATATGTGTTTACTGTCACCTCCTGAAAAAAAATTGGGTCAGTAGGTTGGAAATTTTTTCTTTTCTTTTTTTTTTTTGCTATTTAGTATGTTTGTGTATATATCCTTTGTGCAATTTTTGTATACAGTTTTAATCAGCCTGCCAACTGCTTTGGATGTTGTTATCTTGTGCAAAAGTGGAGTAAAAATCAGTTAGGCTCTGGAGAGAAACAAAATTTTGGGAAAATTACAAAATTTTCCAATAAAAAGTGTTAGGGTAAGGGTGAAGAAATAGGGTCCGTCGGATAACAGTAAACACATTTTTTGGGGGGGCCTAAACCGAGATCTCTACACATACCTTTAGGAGGAAAGTACGATTTACTCTCCGCCTTGTGGGGCCAGTCGACAACCAGGGCCCCAAATCTTCGGAACGCAGCCGTGATCTCCTCTGTAAGGAACAAAGTGAATTCCTTCATATATTGCACCAAGACACACAAAACACTCATCGATAGGTATTTTACTTACTTTCGTCAATAAAAAATTCAAAAAAATTTACAGGAAATAATCCAAATTTGATTAAAATTTCAGAATAAATTATGTCTCTAAAAAAAATTTGATACAGTGAACAATATTTCTCAATAGCTTGTCCTTATACAGTGTTTTTTCTCTATGTTTCACAAGGGTCCTGTGGCTTTCAAATTGGAGAAAAATTGTCAATACGTTGTGTTTCAGTCAAATTGAGAAAAATCAGTTTTATCGTGATAAGTTTCAAAATCATATCAAACATTATATTGCCTTTATTCTACACATCTTATTCTTTAACGTTCTAAAATTTTCAATTATTTTATCTAAATCATCATTCCCATAACTCTTTGTTTTTAAAGTCTTGTGTATATATGTATATTTTTTTCAAATGCAGTTTCGTTTCCCAATTTTATTCAATATCATTTGGGGGGGAAATGCAAGCTAAGTAAAGTAGGAAAATATTGGCAATTTTGGGGAGGGGAAAGGGCCGAAATTCGGACCCAAAATGTGCCTTTTAAAAAATCACTGTTGTATTAGTGATACAAAGACTCATCTGACCACACCATGAGCTCTACCCCTGGATACACCAGCAGTGGGATCAGGCGCCTAGGAGGAGTAAGCTTCTCCTGTCAACACGGACCCCTGGACACACCAGCAGTGTGCTGGTGTGGGATCAGGCACCTAGGAGGAGTAAGCATCCCCTGTCAACACGGACCCCTGGATACACCAGCAGTGGGATCAGGTGTCCAGGAGGAGTAAGCATCCCCTGTCAACCGGTCACACCCGCCGTGAGCCCGGTCTTGATTAGATAAATGTAGTATTCCAGAGTCAAAATCAGTGTATAGGGAACGGCTTAACAACAGCTATGAAGCATCCAATATCTTATGACCCAGAAGAATATTTGTGTGATGCACATACACACTGGTGAAACTGTTACTTTAAAATTCACCAAAAAAACACCATTTTGAACTTGTTCTGGAAGCACTTATAGATCTAGACAATTCCTATCAATTTCAAATTATGTTGGGGGAGTGGGGGGTGGGGGCCTAAAAATTGCTATATGTATTCTAGGTGTATTGGGCACACTCCTTGTCAAAGCTCATGTTTATACATAAAGTGTGACTAATTAAATGTTTATCCTCAACAATTCCCAGCAGGCACTAGAACACACCGATACATATAGAACTTTACACACTGGTGCACCTAGACTTTGAAATATCACTACAAGGCAACAATTATCCCCAGACAAAATATCTTCGATCAATTAAGAAATGATTTTGATTAATTCTATTATGCATTGTTGAATATAAATCTATAGATACATACATGTATGTGTAATTACTTCAATAAGCTTATGAAAAAAAAAAAGAAGAGGCTTTTGTTAATTTGTGTGATGGAAGAGGCCTTCTAAATCTTATAAATTATTCTAAATAGTCTGCCATTACAGGCATTAACTCGATCAACTCCAGGACAAGACCTTGATTCCATCAATAATTAAACTTGTGTGACTCGAGATTATTAGAAGTCAATGCTCTGGAAGACACTAACATGCATCAACGCTGACAGTGTTAGATCGTACACAGTACAATATACAGGCAGGGAAATTAATGTCTATAAGGGGCCAAACGGGCTCCTAGCATTAAAATTTTAGGAGGAGCCACATTGAAAATCATGGCCCCGTAATCTAAGTTAGGCAGGCAGGGGGGGGGGGGGGGGGGGGGGGGCTGCGCTGCTGCAGAGTCATTGATTGTGACTTCATATATTGCCTACAACTCACCAATACAAGGTAAAGTCAATCATTTTGTATTTTTTTCTTAAAATTTCAATTTTACGTAGCTTTTTGAGGGACAAACCTTAAGGTTTTTTTTAGAATACAGGCAGTGTGAACAATATTCAAACCAGTGACGTAAAAATACGCACATGAAAACAAACAACGAAACTTATCAAAATTGTTCATACAGTGAATAAATTGGAATTATAAGAATTAAACTTTCTTTTTGAAGAATTTATCAATATGTAAAAGCTGGACCAAACTGAACAGATTGTGAGGAAAGCATTTTTGTGCACAAAGTTTGAAAGGCCGGCGGACTTCTGTTCATGTAATTTTTGCATGCCCATTCCTGATTTTACCAGGACCCGGGCATCAGGCTACTGGGTTATTTCAAAGAGTGCATGCAGTTATCCCAAAACTCCTGGGGTTACATACCTTCATCGATGTCAGGAGGGAGACCCCCCACGAACACCTTCCTAGAGAAGCGTTCAATCCTCTCCCCTTGGGACCCAGGCGAACCTCTGGGACCGCACCCCAGGACAGCCAGACTGGGATCCAACGCTTCCTCATCCAGATCTCCAAAGCCAAAGGATGGTTTCACTGCAAGTATAGGAATTACATATTAAACTTTATACAGCTATGCTTCCAAAGAAAGAGATATTGCAATGGTGCACATCAGGATTCAAAGCTGGGCCAGTTGGGGAGGTAAATTTACAAATGAGCTAATTGTTTTATAATAGGGATGACAATTCTTAATCGGGTTAACCGATTACCGGTCGGGAACGTAATATCGGTTGCAAATTCCGTAATCGGTTAGCTAAAAAAAACCTTAAAAAAATGTGTACTATTTAAGAAATGTATCTTACCATAATTTCCCAATCTATTTCCAAAAAGCTCATTGAATTGTAACATGGTTCTGAGTTTTAAATGTATTCAATTATGTTAATATTGAGGCAGAGTTCCTACTGTATATACGGAGAGGCGGATGTGAAAGAAAGGGAAGGTCCGGAGGGACTTAGTCATTTTCCCAACTTACTCTCATTGCAACGTGCCGATGCCCTGCTACAGTGGTTTATCTAGTACATTAATGACAATGAGAGTGTGATTGATGGATAGTGTGAAAGTTGCTGTTTTTCACCTTTCGATTAATTTCGACTGTTAGAAAGCATGCCCCTTCACATATCTCTCAGGCTAGCGGTAGAGCATTGAGGGCCAGGCCTGGAAGAATGCCGGCCCCAAAATTTACTGATAATCATTCGAGTGAGATAAAGTGTGAAAATCCTGAGGACCACATTTAATGGCGGAGTCGAACCATAAAAGAACTAGAAAAAAGAAATAACGGTGTGTACATGAATCAAACAAATCGTTGGGGAATGCCTTCTGGTGGGAACAAATTATAGCACAAATTTACGTAAATTCAAGTAAAGTCTTCTAGGAGTTCTTTATTCTCAAACTCGCAGTGGTTCCATTCAAGCCCTTTAAATTAAAGGTCAATCCTATATTGTTTTAAAGTATTCATCAACAAGAACATAGTACTGCGTGAGTGTTAGCATTAGTATTTTTGTGCATATAAAACAGGTTTTGAAAACATTGAGAATATTTGAACCCTCATACCCGAGGTCTCAAATGTATATTAATTTTGAATACGAATTCAACCGGTCTTAAATCTATCGGAACGTTTCATGCGTATACCTCGAATCTGCCAAATCTCAGTATTCGACTGCATCCCTAATTTTATAACTTCCTTCTCTCCCCTTGCGAGTCTTTCACAACCCCCTTGACATACCTAACAATCCACTTCATAGAGAACCAGGACAAGATACCTAGGGGGACATACCACATAAAACCCCAGAGCAGACCTCTAAAACTTTAGTCCCCAACGCCCCCCCACCCCCCCACCGATCATACCCCAGGTCAACGAAAGATTAAAATAAACACCTATACCACTCTGAAACCTCAGTTCTCTCGGGTCATCGAGTTCCACAGTAAACCTCAGGTCATCATATATTGGGCTAACAGCTAGGCCTCCAGATCAACCTGAAATCACATGGGAGTAGTGCCTACAATTCATCGAAATTAGAAGACTATAACCAAGGATTAATGATGGGCCTACCCTAGCTGTGGACTGCGGTCTACATTCTAACTGAAAATTTCAGGCAACCTCCAGTTGGTATGTGACAGAAATGCGTTATTGGTTCACTCACGTCATGTAAAGGTTAAAATCTTTTATCAAACTGTCAGATTAGGTAAAATATGGTATAACATTTCTATTTGGGGTAGCCCCTTGTCAAATTTACCCACAACTTTTAAGAGTCATTTCACGCTTGTTCGGTGCCACAATATCCTAATAAGCCTCCACTTATCAAAACTCAATGTTCCCGAAAAATGAGTAAAAGTCTAGTATTTACTTCATGTTGATTGAGTTTGATTGACAAATTTCCTCCGCTATAATCAAGTGAAACCTGCTCTTTTTATCTAGAAGATATGCGCATAATGAGAGACCTAAAGTAAATCTTATTGAGAGCAATATGAAAAATTACACTGGGCCACAAAATGTAGCCATTGCAGGGGAACACTTCATATCCCCCCACTGGTCAAGTCGTCCTACGGCGGGAATCCCCGCATCTTGATGGATTTCAGGATTTATATATCTTATGTATTTTCAATGTCACTATATAATGGGCCGTGCATTGGGTCGCCACAGTTTCTAAGGGTCACAAATATTCCTTAAATGTAGATACAAAATGATTAGCGCGGCAAACACGACTTTTCTAAAAAATTTTCACCTTGTTAGACAATATAGATTCTCGAATGTATAATTATCATAAACTACTACTTATACATAAAGGAAACATAGTTTGGTGTTAGCTAATTCGACGGAAATGGATATAAGGGGATAACTGTACCTTTTTTGCACCGTTTGATAGGGCAGCGATTTTGTTTCTTACAACAATGTATCTACCATCAATGTTCCCATAGTCATTGCATTTTAAGTAGAAGGGGTAGGAAATCGGTTACTTACACCAATTAAGAATCATCATTTACGCAATTCTCCCTTTCAGGTTTTGGGACTTTGCCCTGATCAGGACTATATCAAACTATTTTGATACCTAACGGTACCATATAACCTACTCAAAGTACGGTTTGCTCCCACCCCGCATTGAGAGTATTAGAGTGGATGTAAGGAGGTTACATTTTAAAAATGGAGGGAAGAGATTCCCCTTATCGCCGCCTTATTGAGGGGAAACATATTAGACTGCTTCCCTCTATAAAAAGTACCACATGACAGCACAGACTAAATATTTGTAGGGATTAAAATCTATGTAGATGTAAGTAAGACGAGAGAGGAATCTATGCAGTTAGATTTATTCCCTACCCTCATCACCCTGCTCCTCTTCGCTCTCGCAGAAACTGTAGCACCAGCCACTCTTACTCACTCTCCTACCACCACCCACGCACCCCCCAACCACCCCTATCCCCCACCCATCCCCCCCCCACCCCCAGTGCCATAACGCACGATGCGATGCATTTAAATAGGTAGTGGTCCTCTCCCACCATTCCCCCCGGGCCTCTAAACTGTCACATTCCTCCGTCTCCCCTCCATCCTTAGATACAGTCTCCCGCCCATCCGCGTTGAGCAATTTGTATTAGTTTCTAACTCGAAAGTATGTTTAATAGGAAAATGGTCCATCCGAGCGTAGATATTAAATATCACCTTATAACCGTTTGAAGAATTGCGAGGTCTACGCGAAATGATGTTGTTATGAGGTGTGGCTATGATCTATCTGGCCAACTTGTTAACAGAGAAATCATGACGAGAACTTGGTTCGAGGAGGACTCTAGATTCTATCATTGTCCGACTTTGTTTAGCAGGAACTATCATTATATTTGTGCTACTGTCAACGATCCATTTATCCCCCAGTCTAACCACTAACCCTCCTGCTCCACAGAAAAGAGAGAGATCTCATCTTTCGGTGATTTGATGTGGCGGAACTCCGGTTATCCTTGGTGTATGATAATTGCGTGTGCGTTTAATGGCCACTTGTACTTGCCGATTCTCTAAACATGTGTCACTAGCAATAATATCTGACAAATATGTATCTGGATACGATGAATATTTTCAATGACAGCTCAAGAACTCATACGCTTTTATCTGGAGGCCCATGTCATGTGTCATCGACTTAGTCAACTTCAAGAAGTCTTTCGGACTCTTGACTTTACCGTTAAGACAATAAATTTATCTGACAGAAGTGCCTGCTACTGTTATGTACTGACTCGAAGTAGACATCAAAATTATTATCGTGACATGTCAATCTGTTGGCAGACAAATATTTTTGATTGTCGAACTTGACTTATCGAATTAATAATGCAATTGTTCGACTGTGCGAGCCCAATCGATAGTTCTTATAAGTTTGACTTTTAGTCGAACATTTTTCAAACGTAGGATCCTTTTGGTACACAACGTCAGAAAAAACTCTAAACTGAAGTTTCGCCCAACTATTGTGGATAGGTCACCAACCAAACCGGGCAGACAAAGATTGAACGCAACACGAACTCTCTTGCACATCAGTCGAATTCTTCGAGCAACGTGAAGCATGTTAAAACCCTCGCTAGTCAATCTTATACTAAATGAATAGACGACAAATATTTAAATAAGGAATTCTAATTTTTGATTTGGTCTCCAGGCAGAGACCTTTAAAGGTAACCAACGTATTCTGATTAATTTTTGTACTCCACGCGTGATATACTATTCACCATATTCGCTATTACACTCGAGTGTTCTTCAAGGTTTCCTCTTAAGAGTTAAGGCTTATATCTCCTTTCGTCACCTTGGTAGCCTATTGAATAGTGACAACAGTGGGCGATTTTTATTGTGGGGACCTATTTAGCTGGTTGTCCTTTACTTGGAAGAGACGATAGAACTAGTTTAAGTTCTGGCATACACCTGATTCCCAAGTTACCTATAAGGCTTGAATTCTATTCTTTCTTTCAAAATTCATAAGTCAACAGATCTATCTAAATCGTTGTGAATCATGTTGTGTGTCATGGTGTTGAGGGTCACATTTGAATAATGTATACCCTCTCTCCTAATTATAAAAAATCGACAAATGTTGTAGTGTAAGATATATTATAGCGAGAGCGAAGATGATCTTGTGATACAATATACACACAGCTTAACGTCATCTATTTCAAGAAACGATAGATTAGTTTACCGTGCATTGGTGCGAATGCAGTTATAATTTTAGATTTGCAACAAGATGAAATTCTTACCTTCTGCGTTCATTTTGTTATAAGTAGCAATCTCAGGGAACAAGATCGGGTCTCTTGTTCTTGGACCACTTAAGAAGCTATATTAAGCTAGAGTCTCCATATAACCATTACGACCGATTGGTTGTAGAGACGGACAGTCTTTAAATTCTGATAGGGTTTTGGAAATTGCATACATAGTGATCACAGGAAAAATGCAATTCGTTTCCGTCATCCCAAATAATTCACATAAGGCTAATGGTCTAGACCGTGGCTGTATCCGCGCTGATTAGACACTCGTAGCGATGGACTTTTGATATACTGTTCATTGATCTACTTATATTAATCTGCTGCTGCGAATATACTAAATCAAAGCGGGCTTGATCCGTTTAAACCGCTTACTTGATGTCTTGGATTTAAACAGAGTAATACCATTGTGCACTTTTTGCCTTAAACTGACCTATTTTCCATCAGTATACTGATTAACTTACGGTGAAACAAAAAAAAAAAGAAAAAAATGTAAGAGCAATTAATGAAAAAATTAGAAGACGAAAAAAAACAAAAGCACAAACCACCAGAACTGTACAAAAAATAAAGAAAGAAAGAACCAAAGATTAACCCTGCTCAAAAAGAATAGATAGGTGAGTATACAAGAACAACAATCAATGGCGATTCGTGTTCTAATACGGCTGTGTTTATTGAACTGTACAAAACACAACCTCCCTTGTTGGTCATTATACTGTGTATGCACAACTTCTTTTCGCCCTGCACTAATGATTAAACGATTCGGTCCTTTAAAGACAAAGAGTCTTTCCGAGTGATACGTCGGACAGTTCGTCGCTTTTCCATTTACATCTTTTAGATTCCCAAAACTACTCTCTTAAAAATATGAACTAATTCGAGAGTGATAACAAAAGGTTGTATTGATTATACGTCAAAACTCATTTTGTGATAACTCGTAACATTTTTCATAACATTACCATCTACAGTGATATTGATAAATTACTAAATTACGCCCAAAACTAGCCGACAACTTTTTTGAAGTGAACAGGATGACATCAACTCTGAATCTTGACAAGCTGGCGTGTACACGGCAGCACACGCATTAAATACAATGATTGCCCACACATCTGTCGCTTGATGAATATGTCAGTGGTTGTTCAGGTTTCCAGACGTAGTCACACCATGTTTTTATACCCGCTGTCGTTTGTGGGGTGACACAAACTTCGTAATAATGGACTCGAGATTTGTGTTCAGTTTAAAGAACATACGGGATATTCTCGTCAGTAAACTCTTGCACCTCCCACCCGGCAATCAACCTTGTTTAGTAGTCTATCACTTAAAATACCAAAATGGTAGTAGTAACATCAACTTTCAATAAGGTTTCTAATTACAATATGATCTCTCTCTCCGTTTGCCGTTTGCACTTCCTTCTCTCTCTCTCTCTTCAGATCTCTCGTTCATTTCTACCTAACTCTCTCATTCCTTCTGGGTTTGCTCTCCTATCTTTATTATGCCACATTATCTACATCCATTCTCTATCGTTACTCTACCATGATGGATACTAAACTGCGAGCCTCAGTATGACTGACTGAAACTACACACTCTCTTTGGGTGTCTTAGTATGTTTAAAATATTAATTCCTTAAAATTCTGACATAAAACCGTTAAAGTAATGGATAATCTATACTCTAATGAGCATCGTTCCTATTTTAATAATTTTGAATTTATAGACTCCAGTCTTAGACACATCCCAATAGCAGTCCCCTCTTTGGCCAAACAAATTCCTTAATTATGATTCTCTTTCATCCTATATAATATTACAATGATCTTTCTTAGCGACTTCAAACTTTCCAAAAATTATTTATATCTTTTTACAGACGCAGTCCTGGCCCTCTAGGTTTATCTCGCTCGTTGAATTGTTTCAATTATTGATTTAAAAATATTTGATCTCAGTTTTTTACTCATGCCACGTAGTTACATTTATTCGCCTTCTATATAGTGATTTTCGAACTTGGCAGCTCGAGGTAGGTAATTATGACTCAACCGTTAATTCCCTGCAGACATATGTTGATATATAAGTTCATCCCATCAGGCCGCAGAGTTCCTCAAGCGGAAGAAATCTCAATATAGACGACTTATCTTGAGAATGATAGGAATCATGAGAGATTTCTCACGTATATATAACCACACATCCACTAGACCAAGAAGATATCAGCTCGATGTCTCATAACATCCCAAAATAATACTTATACGTGCAGAGCGTAAAATTATTAAAACGCAACAGATAAGATATTAAATCCAATTTGATTGGCATACATATATACAACTCTTAAGAACAAGGTGTTACTTGTGTCGTGTCGTGACAATCCATTGTTGGCTACATTTGAATAAGACTGTAAAAATTCTCGCCTGGGGGATGTTAGAAGAAGCAGGAAGAATGACTATACAAACCCACTGAACAATAGTTCGGGCACTAAATTCAACTTTAAGAAATACCAGGACCAATTCACAAACCAATCAGTATGAAACTGAAATTTAAGTACAGGCAATTCTAGTTGAGATTTTTCTCTTCATATTTCGATTAACAAATGAAATCTACAGGATAACCAACCATTAGCGTAAGAATTTTAATCTACGCCCTCGAAGTTGAATCACTTAAATTGGAACCAAGAGATTTTATTTAGTCGATTTCAAAGAATCTCTCTCTAATTGGGTCAAACTTACATAACAGCAAGAAAGATGAGAAACAGGTGAACGGTAGATCACATGGCTTTAGGATAAAATAACTCCCATATCAGTGATCATGTCAACACATACGAGAAAATAGACTTTATCTATTTTTGGTGATCGCAGTGTAGAACTGCAAATAATCCAAAGTAGGAGATGAGCGAAATTTTACTGACTTGATATATTTGTAAATTGAATTAAATGTCATTTGTGCTCCTTGCGATCTGAGGCATTATTCTTATTTTTAGTTTGTGATGATTGTTTAGCTTTGTGTATATATACTAAATTCGTATGTAAATACGTGCTCTAAGTCTACGTACATTATTCCTGAATTATAATGATGTTTACAACAATTTTATGTTAGGCTTAAAAACATTCTACCAGTTATAAGAGTTCGTTTAGCCATATTAAATCAATGTGAAGATCGATGAGTAGTAGTAAACATCTTTTATTAAGTTGGAGTATGTGGGAGGGTTAATGCACCTGTGCAGTCAATAAATACCTTACTATTGCGACGATGATAAATTTAAGTCCAATGTACCATGCATTTACATATTAGTGTGTTACACAAGCATCAACACTTCAGACCACATATCCTCAACTTTATAGGAAATAGTTATTCAATGAGTTCTAAATTTATTTGTCCGGTTCCTAAGTTTACGCTCGCTATCCAATGTACATATTAAGTTAGTCCTTAATACTCACTACTTTCGCAATTTCTCATAAGCCTCGCTCGTGGTCTGATTCCATTTTTTTCTCAAATAAATATTTTTCTCCATAAAAGAGGTTCATGACCCAAAAAACCTTAAACATTGTAATGGATACTAGTTTGAGAATTAACAGCAACTTTTTAAATCGAATTTTCAAATACCTTAAATTTTAACGCTACAAGCAATATGCAATACAGGTGCTGAGTTTACCAACAATGTATCAATTAGTTTAATAAGCTTCTTAACACAGACAATCAATAAGCTTATCTATCCTCCCCTGCAACCAAATATCATGTGTCGGACATTCTCTTGTTTTTTTAAATTTAGTTACCAGGTGAAGGGGAAGAATCAAATAACTTTACACAAAAGAATGCGTATAATTATCTTTTCCTGTTGACAGAGTGAATTTATGTCAATTCCTCGCACAAGTCTGCTTAAAGATTTTAATGGCCGAAAATTTGAATAGAAAAACTTGGATGGTATTTCGAGTGGGAACAGATTATCCTGAAGCTGTATTATATCCTCTATCATAAGTTACATTTAAAAAAATGCTGAGTTAATGAAGTCATCTAAGCTCCATAACAATGGCTAAATATCAGAGTTGTAAAAGATAATGCAATCATAAATTATGTGTCACACAATAATTCTCTTTGTTATTGGATAGTTTATTTCTTGTCTTCTTTTCACTTTCTCCAATCAAGATACTTCCAAAATACACATTTTTTCAAACAAATCATCAGTACACCTCACATACTATAATATAATATACAGAACGTGAAATATAAGAAATTAATGCGCCGGAAGTATCACGGGTGTAAGGATAGAATAATACTTTCTAGGTTACTTACCCTTTTATAGGACGTAGTTAACGTAGTAAGAATAAGAGTCGAGATCCTCGATTAGATAGATACCACCATGCAATAACATATCGTGCAAGTATAACACTGTCACCGCAGCATTATGGTTTTAAATGTTTTCTCTTTTAAATACAGTTTATATATCTCACGAAGAGCAAACTCCATGAGAAATTGATATCCAACATGTACAGCGATGATGTTGCTACTGGCATGATTATCCAACACCTACATTCCGTCCCTTCTTCTTCTCTCCTCTCTCTCCCTATACTTTCCCTTATTGCATCTCGAGCAGAGAGAAAAATTGGAATAGGAACTACCTTTTATCGCACTAGGATCCTTCCTAAGGGCTGCGGAATGGGACCAGAATAATGTTACTCTTTTCTCGCAAGCACAACGAGGGCAATAACACTTCATCCAACTGAATTTCCCGGTTAATTCGCTCTCTATGACATGGAGAATAGATCAACGTACTACATCATCGGTTTTGTTTTACAAACGAATGCCTTAACATATTGCATGCCCCATGGATGCAGCTACTCTTCATGTTCATTCTTCGGAATACATCCTCAAGTAGGACAACATCGTCAACAATTTTTTCGTCTCCCAACCGCATAGTGGCAAATAATACTCGAATGAAGGTTTTCCTCTAAACACATTTTTGCTGTACAGAACCCCTTTTATCCACCTCTAGAACGGCTATAAGGGGGTCTATAGTGGACGAAATACGATAAATCCTCTATCTGTTTTTCAAATTGAATCAGCAGGTCCAAAGCACTCATTAAGTGAAACGTGACTCATCTTCGGTTCCAACTATTTGATTATAAGCACAGACAACTTCCAGGCCTGTCATTCATTAGGCATATGGCATCTACTCACAACAGAAAGTGGACGAGCTTTTGACTGGATCACCAGATGCAGTTTTTACGCTTAGTGTGAGATTCTCCGTTCATATTTTTATTAGAATTTCAGAGTCGTTCAGGTTGTCAAATCCATTTCTATTTCTTTTCTATAACCTCAGTAATTTACTGATTCTCCTCTTACACTTTAATACTATCGATTACTGACAGGAAAGAAAATTTATCCCAAGCGACAAAATATGACGCTGTTCATTCTGCCTCTCATTCCATGGTAATTTTGCTTGCTCCTGCGCTCAAATACGGTTATACCCTCAAATATAGATCTAGAAGACATGCTATTAATTAGCTATTAAGCGGGACCCGATCTTCCACTCACACGATGCGGATAGGACGGATCCTACAATTCGCTGCTCTGAAATCTGATATTTATGTGGAGTTTCATCATGACAAGTTATACCTCAATATTTTCAGTAAGTTCGATACATAACATAGTTTCGTATAGGCTATAACAGATTCACTGTGAAAGATAATAAATCGTTGCATGCTTTTTCACTTACGTTTTAATATTTATAGACAGTAATCTTTTCAACTTGTTGAGGACTTGTGTATAAACCCATTTCTTGATAGTATTAACTCTAAGGGACTCTTACTGAGGAAATATAATACTCTAGATACTGCGTTTGGGGTTACTAATATTCAAACGTATAATGTTTTGCTCCGGGCGATTGATAAATGATTCCTCTCTAGGGTGTTTTATTTGTTCTCATCGCGAAATCATATAAGGGGCATTATGCCAATAATTGTGCTCGTCGCCGTTTATAAGAGGTTTCAGAAAAAAGGAGCTGGGGCCTCCATACTATAATTAGCGTCATAGGGAACTTTTAATGTGTTATACTATGTGAATTGTGCCAGACAACTTCTCATAATCGTTAAACTCAATGGAAGAAAGGATAATCAGTGAGGCATAATACTTTGAGACTGAATCGATAAATAATACTCACTCTTTCTCTGTCCAGAATTATTGTGGAAGAACTGAGACTTTATCTTCTTGGCTGCAAAATATTAATACAGAGGCAAGACAAATCTCAATATAGTGCATATAAGCTTGCTGCTATAAACTTGTTTGTTCCTGATTGGTAGAAAAAAAGCTCTAATGCTATAATCTTTTATTTGACGTTCATACGCCCTACACAGAGAACGTAATCGCTTCGCCATAAATTAGCGCCGCATATGAATTTAGACCCATCGCGAGGTCTATGATTCTCCCATATAAGAGAGAGATTATGTTAGTATAATAAGATACATCTAAGCTAACAATGTGCAAGAGAGGTGCTGTCGTGTAGTCAACTCCGCTCGACAGTCTCTCGAGGGTGCACTTCTCTCCTCGCGCCATCAAAGAGATAGTCAAATCTGGTTAGTTTAAGAAAACCAAAATTGTGCAGCTCGTATGGGTCATGATATGACGTCCTTGGAAATGTGGTGTGGATCCCCAATTATATAATGTCAAAGGATCACGAAGATTTCTTATTTTAGTACACGTGTCTGAGATCCTCTTGTAGTGCTGTGAGTTGGAGCTGCTCTTAAGTATTCTTAACTCTCAAATATGCTCTCTCAGGGTGTTTCACTTAAGCACATTTGGTTAATACCTCGCTCACCTAATAAATCATATTGAGTGTTACTTCACGATTAGTATAGTTGTGCGCCCTACGTGTGGTATTCTGGAGACCAAGAGGTGGGAATTAAGGATGTACACGGAGTAATCGGTGACACGTGTAGGGGTTTAGTACGATTTCAGGCAGTTTACTTTTCGAACAGATCCACAACTTTACATAAGTTGTACTAATATCATGAAGATGATATTTAAGTGAGAGTAGTCCGTCTACAGGTATGCGATGAACTAGACCCACGGGAAAGGATTTGGACATTTTTGCTAAATTTCACCACAGTACGTCGCATTTTACAGAATCACTTTGTAATTGGTAATTACCTGTAACGTGTTACTTTCTTGACAGCCTTTTGTAGTCTCGCAGGAATATGTACCTGTGTGTGAACTATCAAGAACTTCACTCCTCATACTCTTGAGTAAATATTTAAGTTTCTTAGTCGTAGGCACCTACAACTCGCAGTTATTACCCGCATTCAACATATTCATTATCTAGTGTTAGGTGATCCACAGGGGATAAATTTACAACGTTTCAGATTATTACGGCGCAACATGAAGTGTCTAGAGGTCATCTGTCTTTTCAAACAATTTCTATTAAAAGTCATAAACTCACATCTAAGAATTTCAGTGGGAAAGGCATTGCAGTAAAGTTCTCTAGATATATATAGTTTGTGGAGATTTAAACTATGTTGCCTGTCCGATAAGCAAACGCCATAGGATGCTAGATAGTTTTCGACATATTCTCACTATATGAAGGACAAAATGATACAGACTTTTCAGAGCACGCCGCTGCTTTGCTACTCTTTAAACACAAATTGTGTGTGATGACATATATAGGTTGTTTCTTTTACGATTTACTCAGCGCTCAAATCCATACTTGGTGTGCTAAATTTACGTTCTTGTGTTGTATGCGTATTAGAAGAATAGTAGAGGAAACAATCCAGATCTGTAATTTACATATTGTCAATAGACTTTTATAAATTTTTCCGCAGACATATTATATCCTTACAAGGCTTTTCCATGTTATTCTTACCTGGTCCACACTCAGCTACTGCCAAGTTGGTGAAAGCCTCACTATAAGTTAGTGGTGGCAACCTACGCACAGAGTTGTCGAGATTAATGACATAATTTTTGAGAACAAAGATACACTTCAACATCCATAGATCTCTACTCGCAGGCTTCTTTATGAAATTCTCCGCAAGATAAATGAAGCTTGAATATTCTCCTATGTGACTTCACATCAGCATCATATTCATGGGAAAGGTTGCAATTTCACCTCTGCTCGATAAGCATAAGATGTTCAAATTATGTGCGTTGTCTCTTAGGATCGTGGTTTTATTGATGTTCTAGCTTCATTACTCATATGTTAACTCGAGGTTATGGTAGGTTATTAATAACTTACTGATTGAACATGCGTTTCTTGTTACCGCATAGCCAGTTACAGTTTTCACTGTTATTCAGGGGTGCTCTGTCTCGAGTGATATTCATGCAATCGTCACCCTGTGAATCTATGAATTCTTCCTGATCTCTATCCATGAGTATACTCTCGCACTGCTGAGTGTTAATGTGTATAATGCTCGCTCAACCGTAATGCTTCAAATTAGGTGTCTCGCAATATCCCCATTCTACACTACGCCTTTATTATCAGTGATGAACATAACTCGTGTACTGACACATAAGTCCGTCTGTTACTTCACACGATTATACGCTTATAACATAAGATTTAAGTTTTTCGTTATTCAATTGACTTGTTCTCTCGCTCAATTGTCGAGTTGTACAAGAATCTATCACAATTATTCTACAATTGTGTAGGAATCACCGTGATTTAGGTAGTGCCATATTTAATGCTATTTACCTTTTGAGTATCTCTCTCTGTATTGTTATAGATATTTCGAATATATATAGTACTCAAAACTTATGATCTCTCTCTCTGTAGACTATAAGATTGACTCTAAAATCGCAGAGAAACGTGGGAGCAATGATCGAAAGTTCAAATGGATTAGATGTTTTAGACTAAAAGCAAATTTGCCCTTAAAATAATCAGTATGTTTTTGAAATTTTAATAGTAATAAGAGTACGAAGGTAAAATAGTTGCAGTGTGTACCTAACGATCTCTAGGTAATATTATTATTCTATTTTGTTGATCTCGATCCTCAATTACACTTTATGGTTGCGGGTGATCATAATGCACTAATTCTATAAGGCTCGACGACTCTAAAAGATTTGGTCCAGTAAGCATTGACTCCACTGTTTTCTAATCAATGTGGGAGTGTCCTTCTCACTGCCCATTTTCATGATAATTAATGTTCAGTCTTCTGTCTGCGATATCTGTACGTTTTGAGGCCTAAGATATGTGTTGGTAAAAGAGATAACACTGTATGCATGATTTGGGTTGTATCTCTGTTATTTCTAAGGCACAATACTTTTGTTAATTGCTTTACAATTTCTTACTATACAACGATAGCCTTTCTGTGGCAACGCAACTAAGTGAGTAAAGCCTATTACACACAGAGCGGTGTATAGAAGTTAACATCGTTAACATGTTATCTTTTACTCAACAGATACAAATCAGATCTCTTCATTACTATGTTGCCATTCTGTTATTCTGTCTGTGTTGAATGGTACATAATATTGTAAGTATTTCATCTTAAATAGCAAACCCATTAATTTTGATGCAATGCAACAAGGAACTGAACTTTCGCCCTTGAAATAAGCTATTAAATGTTGCAGTATATAGGTGTTTACTTTGGCGCCTTCCCATATCTACGAATAGTTTATTAGTTACATCTGGGCAATCAGTGATATTTGACAGTTTGTCTTAGTTTTTGACAGGTTTGATTAGTTCAACTGGACACTTAAACCTTGTTTTTAACGGAATTGTTGTTTATCTCATACCACTCAAACATGAGCAGAGAGCGAGAAAAACTATTACCCCGGCCCTATATACATGTATTTACAGATCTAATTTACATCTTTGTCATTGTATATTACCACTTCTCCCATCTAACTCACTTAAAGCAAATTTTAGTCTTTTATTATCGGGCTTGCTGCCTCATCAAACTGTCCTTGAATCAGATTTTCTCTGTAAAAATCACCTCAATAGACATCTATTCACTGTGGTGGTGGGGCCTTAAATGACTTCACCATACTTTTTGGTTTGGATATTTGGTACTTACCATGTGTACCACATGGGGGTTAGTTACATATAAAACATTCAAGATATGTCCAGTACTATCTGCGCGTAAAATATTATTTGATTTATATGCGGAAATCTATTTACACAAGAAATTGATGCAAAGAATATGCGGATTCGCTCTCGTCTGAATATTGACGATCTTAACGCTTGAATAACCGCACTCACAGAGATTTTAGTTATCGTTTTTATCACTCAGGGCGCTATTATAATTAATATATAGTCTTTGATAATCATTAAACATCTCTAGTGGTCCCAGAACTTCCACTATTAGGTCTCTCAATGATTCCGCCGGAATAAACTCTAGCCATTCAAATATTTCATTACTCAAGAGAATATATTTACATCTCGGAGGCAAACAGTCCAAACAGCGCTTACATATTATTACTAGTCCCGTGCAGCATTTCACAAAACTATCTAACCAGCGCACAGAAGAATAATGAGTAGAACTGCATATAGCTAACGGTTAAAACTTGGCGTTGAGTGTGAATAATTTTTTGTTTATAATCAGCGTGAATCAGGACACACGACGAGGTTTTATAACCTACATTATATTTTTTCAGCCCAGAAAAATTTCCTTGACTACTATAATCCTTAGTTGCGCTCATTATTTATCTCATCAGAACACTTGCCATTAAGACAGTGTTTAAGACAAACCACCAGTACCTCTTGCCTTCTTGATAACACGCTCACTGTTATAGTAAATGAAAATTTGATCGTTTATCACCGAGTTGTTGAGGGGTTTTTTTGCTCCTCCTCGGCCGCGAGTATATTATCAACTAATATTTTGGAGTAGAAAAAGGGACCACATGGCTTCATACTTGTATAGAAGTAACGGGAGAAGTAATGGCGGTATGAATTGAAAATTAAATAAATAAACGAGTCTAT
>CAJDSM010015212.1:449-22949 GCA_903981925.1 Ostrea lurida
AGCCCACCTTAAATCAGGGTGGAAAACTTTTCCCTACCTATAGTAGAAGTGCTGAAGTTCAATATATTTATTCAGGTAAACTCGCTCTCATTTTTTTCTGTATTATCCAAGTCAGGTGAACACCAAATTCGGTATGGTCATTATAGGGTTACAGCTGTGGTCTCCCCAGGTTTTGTAATAGCGCTGTATTTAAAGCCCATGCCACGACCTTATTATTGTGAAACGTATCGCTGCGGGTTTGTTTTTTTCATGTTTAATATTGTTTACACTGATCTTTTGAAACAATTTTACTAAGTTCATTAATGTTTAATTTGAAGATTCATGATAACATATTTAATATTGCTGTAATAATCTGTTACATGCTCGGTTCTAATTGATCTTATAGGACAGTGCCAGATAGCAATAGCGCAGTGCTCTCTCATTGATTAGCGCTGTTAAAGCACAGTGCTTTAAGGGCCTGGGGAGAACGACTGTAACTTAAGGATATCAGATATCATAAAATGTGTCACTTGAATTAAGTTTTTCCAGTGTAGAGGTATTACTGATTCTATAGTTACTGTGGAATCATTTTTAATTCATGGGGGCCAATGTTCGTGGGTAACAAAATTTTTGGCCAGGTTCGTGGGACGTGAATTTCGTGGGTAATTAATAAATTTATTATGCAAACGGCATAACATTATAAAGATTAAAACGACAATAAAACATGTTCGTGGGACGTAAATTCGTGGGTAAAGAGTGACCCACGAAATCCACGAACATTGATCCCCCACAAACGATGAATTCCACAGTATCTTACAATATGAAATTACTAAAGTTGTTAAACAGTAATAATTTAAATCTAAACAGTTGTGATTTTCAACTGATGGCACATGTAGTAATGATTATGAATAGGTGTATATATTGATACATACTAATGTGTCGAATTTTGCCTGAATAAGTTTTCATCCATTTGTCTTCTGCCACTATTGATGTTGGTTGACTTCACATTGTTTACACTTATTTTCCAGAACCCTTGGGTCAGTTGTAGTAAAGTTTTGACATGATATAGAATCATTGTGACATAGTTGCATATAACTTCATTCAAATAGAAGATAAGGTTCCCTTTCTAAAAATATAGATGACACATATAGACAGGAAATGTTTATGGGGTCATTTAAGGGGCATGGACACATTTTGAACTAAAAATTGTTCAAATTTTAGATTGCCAATGTTTAATGTTTACAATGCTTGACTAAGGTATTTCTTATGGTCAGGAAAAATTTGAACGTCATCTGTTGACTTCCAAGTGAGATCATGCCACTTACATTCTTTGTTATGCTTAAACAAGGCCTGAGCCATGAGTTTTGCTGTACATATATTGAATTAGCCTACTAAACATTCCATTTAAAGCAGATTTTTTTCAAATTAGAAGTTTCATTTCTAAACACAATTAAACAGTGTCTAGTGTTTCTCACATCTCATATTTTTTAAACATGATATTTTCTATGAAGCCAATCTTTTGTAAACATAAACAAAGCTCAAGCCTTGTTTACATAGGCGAAGATTTTGTGAGCGCTGTACTTACTTGTTCTAACTCAACAAATGACTTTCAATGAATTCCAATGACCTCAGGTGAAATTGTGTTCCAATGATCTCGGGCGAGCATTTGTGTTCCAATGACTCAGGGAATATTGTTGTTCCATTGACCTCTTGGTGAATATTGTATTCCAGTAACCTCTGGTGAATATGGTGTTCCAATGACCTCTGGTGAATATTGTGTTCCAATGACTCTGGTGAACATGTTCCACTGACCTTTTGTAAGCATATGTTCCACTAATCTCTTTCATATTTTTCTTCAGATTCATCTTCAGAAGTATGATGGAACAAGTGAAAGTGCAAAGTTCAACACTGACAAAGAAAAACCAGTATCGAAACTGCCATAAACACATTCCAGATCATCTCCACATTGTGTACACTATCATTGTCTCAAAGCAGGTGTTTTTGTCAATAATTTAAGTAAACATATATTCCATGATGTGTTAGGGGTGAATGAAAATTAATGGTTTTCTATTTTTTGCTTAGTATCTACGGTTTAAAAATATTAAGCTACAGTATTGTTACAAAAAAACTGAAATTTTAGTATATACAACGTAGTCTTTCCACTGATGAGTTTAGTGCTTGAAATAAAAATACAAGCTTTTTAAATGAATATTATTATGTATTCAAATGTACAAAAGCAATGTACTATATGTAGCATTTGATTACCAAATGCTTGCTATTACAGCACTGTCTGCTAAAAATGGGCTGGGTTGCCATTGTATCTTAATAGTTACATGCACTGAATATAAATGTGTAACTTCAATGCGGTTATATTTTGAATGGCAGTTATTGTGTGAAGAAGTATGTGATGCATTTTTATGTAGGTGTATTATTTAGTGAAGGTGAACATTCTTTGTTTAGTTGTGCCTTAAAATCAGTGTGAACAGGAATTAAGCCACTTTAGATATTTAAGTTACATGGTCTCTATTCTGAAAAAAAAAAAACCCCTGTATTTCTGTTATAAAGCTAAAAAAAATTGCACAAATTTGTTTCTTTGAAAATATAAATTCTGATGCACATATTGATATTCTCCAATTGCATTAAAGTTTTCAATACATTTGATTTGTGATGACTGATAGATAAGGTTATTCATCAAGATCAGAGTAGAATTTGCCAAAATTGAATATGGTACGTCACATTCACAAGGTTTTTGTGTAAACCACACACACATTGTATGAAGCAAATACTGCATATAATTTATGTTCCCTGCTTTATTGATACACACAGTATGGCGATAATATTATCAAACTAATGGGATGCGTACGTAAATATTTTTTTCTTTTTCTTAAAATAAAAGACAAAATTTAACATACCAGTAGAAAATAGTTCCAGCTTCTGGCAAATTTTTTTTTTTTTGTTGGATACAATATTAACCACTAATTTTTCAAACCAATGAAAGAGCCATGTTACAATTAAAATCAAATGATTTTCATGTGAAATTATTATTTCTAGCGGATGGTTACTGTATAATCCTAAAATCAAGTGTTACAGACAGCTGGACAGATTAAATTAGGGCGCTAAATGTAGAATTATCCTTAGAGATTTGCTAAATCAGAAAATGGAAAATGATATTATATGTAGCATATATACTATATATATTTATTGAAATTTTATAAAGTCATATATTGTGGTTATATTTCTTTTCTAAAAATGTATCAAAAGTTATTATTTCATAGTACATGTTTCAAATTACAAGTAAAAAGGACTCATATATATTGAATATATCGGTAAGCTTGCCGACCTTACCTTAGTAGAAGTGCTGAAGTCAATATATTTATTCAGGTAAATAGCTCTCATTTTTTTCTGTATTATCCAAGTCAGGTGAACACCAAATTCGGTATGGTCATTATAGGGTTACAGCTGTGGTCTCCCCAGGATTTTGTAATAGCGCTGTATTTAAAGCGCATGCCACGACCTTATTATTGTGAAACGTATCGCTGCGGGTTTGTTTTTCATGTTTAATATTGTTTACACTGATCTTTAACAATTTACTAAGTTCATTAATGTTTAATTGATAGTATTTTCATGATAACATATTTAAAATATTGCTTAATAAGTCTTGTTACACTGCCGGTTCTAAATGATCTTATAGAGCAGATGCGAGGATAAGCAATAGCGCAAGTGCTCTCCAGTGCTTTAAGGGCCTGGGGAGAACACTGTAACTTAAGGATATAGATATCATAAAATGTTGTCACTTGAATTAAGTTTTTCCAGTGTAGAGGTATTACTGTTCTATAGTTACTGTGGAATCATTTTAATTCATGGGGGCCAATGTTCGTGGGTAACCAAAATTTTGCAGGTTCGTGGGGACGTAATTTCGTGGGTAATTAATAAATTATTATGCAAACGGCATAACATTTATAAAGATTAAAACGACAATAAAACATGTTCGTGGGGACGTAAATTCGTGGGTAAGAGTGACCCACGAAATCCACGAACATTGATCCCCCACAAACGATGATTCCACAGTATCTTACAATATGAAATCTAAATGTTTTAACAGTAATAATTTTAAATCTAAACAGTTGTGTATTTTTCAACTGATGCACATGTAGTATGATTATGAATGGTGTATATATTGATACATACTAATGTGTCGAGTTTTGCTGATTAAAGTTTGTCATCCATTTGTCTTCTGCCACTATTGATGTTGGTTGACTTCACATTGTTTACTTATTTTCCAGAACCCTTGGGTCAGTTGTAGTAAAGTTTTGACATGATATAGAATCATTGTAGACATAGTTGCATATAACTTCATTCAAATAGAAGATAAGGTTCCCTTCTAAAATATAGTGACACATATAGACAGGAAATGTTATGGGGGGTCTACATTAAACGCGGCATGGACACATTTTGAACTAAAAATGTTCAAATTTTAGATTGCCAATTTAAATGTTTACAATGCTTGACTAAGTATTTCTTATGGTGAAGAAAAATTGAACGCATCTCTGTTGACTTCCAAGTGAGATCACCCTTACATTCTTTGTTATGCAACAAGCCTGAGCCATGAGTTTGCTGACATATATTGAATTATGCTACTAAACATTCCATTTAAAGCAGTATTTTTCTCAAATTAGAAGTTTCATTTCTAAACACATTAAAACAGTGTCTAGGTTTTCTCACATCTCATATGTTTAAACATGATATTTTCTATGAAGCAATATCTTTTGTAAACATAAACAAAGCTCAAGCCTTGTTACATTAGGCGAAGATATTGGTGAGCGCTGTGTCTTACTTGTAACTCAACAAATGACTTTCAATGATCCAATGACCTCAGGTGAATATGTGTTCCAATGATCTCGGGTGAGCATTGTGTTCCAATGACTTCAGGGGAATATTGTGTTCCATTGACCTCTGGTGAATATTGTATTCCAATAACCTCTGGTGAATATGGTGTTCCAATGACCTCTGGTGAATATTGTGTTCCAATGACCTCTGGTGAACATGTTCCACTGACCTTTGGTAAGCATTATGTTCCACTAATCTCTTCATATTTTTCTTCAGATTCATCTTCAGAAGTATGATGGAACAAGTGAAAGTGCAAAGTTCAACACTGACAAAGAAAACAGTGATTCAGAAACTGCATAACACATTCCAGATCATCTCCACATTGTGTACACTATCATTGTCTCAAAGCAGGTTTTTGTCAATAATTTAAAGTAAACATATATTCCATGATTGTGTTAGGGGTGAATGAAATATTAATGGTTTTTTTTTTTTTGCTTAGTATCTACGGTTTAAAAATATTAAGCTACAGTATTGTTACAAAAAAACTGAAATTTAGTATATACACGTAGTCTTTCACTGATGAGTTAGTGCTTGAAATAAAAATAAAGCTTTTTAAATGAATATTTATTATGTATCAATGTACAAAAGCAATGTACTATATGTAGCATTTGATTACCAAATGCTTGCTATTACAGCACTGTCTGTCTAAAAATGGGGCTGGGTTGCATTTGTATCTTAATAGTTACATGCACTGAATATAAATGTGTAACTTCAATGCGGTTATATTTTGAATGGCAGTTATTGTGTGAAGAAGTATGTGATGCATTTTTATGTAGGTTGTATATTTAGTGAAGTGCAACATTCTTTGTTTAGTTGTGCCTTAAAATCAGTGTGAACAGGAATTAAGCACTTAGATATTTAAGTTACAGTGTCTCTATCTGAAAAAAAAAAACCCCTGTATTTCTGTATAAAGCTAAAAAAAAAATTGCACAAATTTTGTTTCTTTGAAAATATAAATTCTGATGCACATATGATATTCTCCAATTGCATTAAAGTTTTCAATACATTTGATTTGTGATGACTGATAGATAAGGTTATTCATCAAGATCAGAGTAGAATTTGCCAAAATTGAATATGGTACGTCACATTCACAAGGTTTTTGTGTAAAACCACACACACATTGTATGAAGCAAATACTGCATATAATTTATGTTCCCTGCTTTATTGAATACACACAGTATGGCGATAATATTATCAAACTAATGGGATGCGTACGTAATATTTTTTCTTTTTCTTGAAATAAAAGACAAATTTAACATACCAGTAGAAAATAGTTCCAGCTTTCTGGCAATTTTTTTGTTTTTGTTGGATACAATATATACCACTAATTTTTCAAACCAATGAAAGAGCATGTTACAATTAAAATCAAATGATTTTCATGTGAAATTTTATTTCTAGCGGATGGTACTGTATAATCCTAAAATCAAGTGTTACAGACAGCTGGACAGATAAATAGGGGGCGCTAAATGTAGAATTTCCTTGAGAGATTGCTAAATCAGAAATGGAAATGATATTATATGTAGCATATATATATATATAGTTATTGAAATTTTATGAAAGTCATATTGTGGTATATTCTTTTCTAAAAATGTACTTAAAAGTATTATTTTCATGTACATGTTCAAATTAATGTAAAAGACTCTATATTTGAATATATCGGTAAGCTTGCCGACTTATACCAACCATGATAGCAACACAGTAATATTCATTCTTAACATTTGAATGTGAAATGTTGCAGTTTCATTATATTAATAGGCTCTTAATTTGCATACTGTGATTTACAGTTAAATTTTCCTGTTTAATTTTGATACATTGTTATACTTGTATATATGAAAATAAAGTGACATATTAGTGTAATCCATGTTTTGTTCTCGTATGACTGTGTGAGATTGCATCAGTGTATTAGCAGTGTTCTAGGAACATGACAAGCTTCCTTTTTAGGGTAGTTGTCGTGGCCGAGTGGGCTTATGCGCTGGATTTGACAATTTTGCCAAGTGGTTGGTACGGTAGGTCGTACGTTCGATCCCGGGTTGGGGCGAAAAATTTTTAGTACCTAGTTATTAAGGCCCCGCCGAGTAACGACAGGAGCCCTATAGTACATGTAATCAGCTTTTCCGTCTGTCCGCCCATCCCATCTGTCACAAATAGTTTTCGCGCAATAACTCAAGCACCAATCAATATGAAACTTTAGGACAGTGCATATATCCATTGAGGTCAGCTCCCTTTCGATTTTGGAAATTTTCTGATGTTCAAACACGATTTCAAAATGAATGAACTTTTTTCATGAAAAAGGGTGTTTTTCAGTTTTCACACACAATAACTGAAAAACACTTTCACTAATCAGATTGAAACTTCTAGAAAGTGTATACCCATAGAGGCAAGCTCCTTTTGAATTTCTGATTTTCCGTTTTCGAGTTATGGAACTCATTTATAAAAAGAGGGAAGTAGTTAAAAAATGTTTGCAGAAACTTGTATGACAGTTTTGGAGAGTGTTAGAATTCTTACCCACTCGCAACTAGTTGTGGAGAGAATTAGTCAGAACTGCTGCAAGTCCATTCGACTGTGTGTGTATTGTGTATGGAACTCTCTGAACAAGATAGAAGCAAGGGTATTCATCAGAGGATCATCAAACTTTGCACACATGTTTCTAATAGATGATATACCCTATTGATTTTCAAGGTCAGGGTTCAAAGGTCAAGCTCACTATTGCTAAAAACCTTGTGAACATGATAGAAGCAACAGCATTCATCAGAGGATCACTAAACCTTTCATAAATGTTACCTATGGAGAGAGGATGAACCATGTTGATTTTCAAGGGTCAAAAGTCAAGGTCACTATTGAGTACTGCCTAAAAAATCATGTGAACAAGGTAGAAGAAGCAGCATCCGTCAGAGGATCATCAAACCTTGCACAAGTGTTGCCTATGGAGAAATTATGAAAACCTACTGATTTTTAAGGTCAGTGATCAAAGGTCACTACTGACTATTCCTTAAAAGAATAAGATTTATCTTGCGAACATGATATATTTAGCAAGGTCAATCATCAGAGGATCACTAAATCTTCTACAAATTTTGTCAAGTGTCAAAGATCAGAGTAAAAAATAAATATTGATTAATGCCTAAATATTTTGTGAATTAGATGGAACATATTTAATGGCTGTACCAGCAGGGCCTTCTGTGATATTGCTACATCACATTTTTTCTAGTTGAATCAATGATTAAGGTCATACGCAACGTCCGTTATCTGTATATATTTTATAGATGTATTCTTAATATAAAATCATAATACTCTTACATATTCTTTGAGAAAAAATCAGACCATATTTCCTGTGTTTTGGAAAAAATAACAGTTGATAAAGAATGTAATTTGCACAATTATTCATACTTGAATTCTGAGTTACCTCTCTTTGGAGAAAGCAAAAGCAATTCACCTGAACATATACATACTGCAAAACATTGTCAGCTAGTAGTTGTATGATTGTTTTAATCATGAAATAATTCTGAAGGGATTGAATGATGTTTGCATTTTTTGTAACACTAAATATGTAATTTACTGTAGCGGTCAGCTGGGTTTGATTGTTGGTTGCCAGATATCTCAGTAGAGCACCTGGCTACAGATCTAGGGGGCACGTGTTCAAATCCCAATCTAGTCCAGTGCATTTTCTCCCTGGCCATTACATTTGGTGCTGTACACCTGCCCCTGGAACTGAAAGGTGAAAATGCCTGCCACGGGAAAGATTCTTGATTGATGTTTTCAAGTGTGAAGACATTTAATGAAGGAGTGCAGTGGTCAGTCAAGTTCTATCACAAAAAAAAAAAAAGTTCTACCACCTGGTTTGTTGCATTTTCTATCTTTCTGTTACATTTGGTGTCATGACCCTCCTTGAATTGTCTTTGACATGCAACCCAGATTCTTTTTGCCCCTGAAAGGACTTTCACCTCTCAGTTCCAGAGTCTGGTTGGTCCACAGCATCAAATGTAGCAGGAAAGGAGAAAATACAATGGACCAAACTGGGATTCAATCCTGGGCCCCTGAATTTCTAGTCAGGTGCTCTACCAAGTAAGCTAATTGGCCACAACTGTGCGAACCTGGCTGACCACCACATTCCACCCACTTTAAATGCCTATGCATTTGAAAACATCAACCCCAAATCTTTTTCCCATGGCAGGTATTTTCACCTGTCAGATCCAAGGGCTGGTCTATGGCACAAAATTTAACAGGAAGGAAGAAAAATGCAATGGACCAGACCAGGATTTGAACCTGGGCCCCCTGAATGTCTAGTCAGATGCTCTGCCAACTGAGCTATGTGGTCACCAGCAATCCAACCCGTCTGACCACTACAATACATTTACTTTCTTCAAAATAAAATCTTGTATTTGTTTGGTCTATGCATCTCTAGCATCCTGATGAAATGAAGATTTAGAAAATAAACAAGATGTGTTTGTGAAACACCAATACCCCCGTATTCCACATGCCAGTGGAAGGGGCTTGTCATAAGGACTATGCATGTGAAATATGAAAGTTCGATCACTTACCATTCAAAAGTTATGGCCAATGTTGAAAGTAAGTCAAAGTTGAAGGTCAAAAATGGTACCAGTTAAAAGGGCTTGTCACAAGGAATACAGGGAGTAAAATTTGAAAGCCCTATCAGTTATCATTAAATAGTTAAAAGTTGGTCAAAGTTCAAGGTCAGAAGGTAAACATTTTTGGTACCATTGGAAAGGCCTCATCATAAGGAGCACACATATGAAAATGTCCTAGTACTAACCTATCAAACGTTATAGCCATTGTCCAAGGTTAAAGTTTCAGACAGGGCAATCACAATATGCCTCCTGATCTTCGATCACAGGGGCATAAAAACGATTTTAATTCATCAAGTAATTGGATATTTTTTTTTTATTCAATCTCTGAATTTATACACTGGTGGTTTATATGAATACAGTGGAAAGTTGTTTTTCTTCCCAACTTTCATTAAGTGGACCTTCTGTTTATTTGGAACTGTCCGATTATTATGATCAAGTAATCTATCACAAACTGTTAAATTTGATCGTCCTTTGATCAGCCTCCTCCACAAGATTTCTTTCTGTGATACACTGGAGAGCCTGGCTTCGAGTCCAAACTTATGAATCCTCTTCCACCCACTGAATTTGTACTTATTGTATGGATATGTAATTTTCTTCTTGGAATGTCTTGGTTGCTTTAAATATCGCACTTGGTTTAAGGTGGAGGATGGTACAGCCAGTAGATTATTCTGTGTAGCACTTACATGACCTCTTCCTCTCTGAAGACAATCTGAGAAACTTGAATAAGACAAAGATTGTGTGTGACGATATTGAAGAGCATTGCCTATCCCATGTTTCATCTCAGTTGGAATCTTGAACTTCACCACATTTCTGCACATTGAAAGAACATTTCTGGAAAAAAAATTAAACCATGAAATTAACATATTTATATAAAAATTATTATAAGACCCTTTGTGTAATCAATATTTGTACAAATCCAGTCTTAAACTATCCACAGAAGATAATGCATTCAGGAGGAAACGCCAAGGTAAAGTCTGAGGAAACTCGAACTACATAAGCAAAACAACAAACAAGCGTGATTTCACCTTTTCTGTTTATGGCAATACAAAATTGATCAGACCAAATAAAAGCTGGATAGCTTCTTGAATTAATACATAATTTATATCTCTGAAGGATTCTTACCTCCCTATTTGGACAAACGACATCGCCAGCGTTATCTCTAGCAAAGTTGCGTTTATATTGATTTAATCGTACCATTACTAAGTCGACAAAGAGAAAATATTCGAATTTGAAAAAACTTTCATGATCATTTTTCATAATAATCCAAAACTAAGTTAGACTATATATCTAACAATATCAGTCTCAATTATCTTTATTGACATTTTGAAATTTAACAAAATATATCATATTCGAATATGTGTGGTACAAAGTAATTTATTTTGAAACCATTTCCGGCGAAATTGTTTTCCTTGGTTGCAGGTATTTTTCTCAGTTGGAGGTATAGTCTATAACTCACAGATACTAAACATTTCTTGAACCTATATTGAATCAATGAATTATGTAAAATACAACTTTAGGGGTCCCCATGTAAGGGAATTCACTTCACCAGCTTAATCCAACTGTCATGACAGGTGCTTTCAAGATTCTAAACGTGCAAGTTTATACTGTAATATGACTCAATATCCAGGTATTTCTGAATCAATAGATTATGGAAAATTGTTCAGATTGAAAAGAAACTGCTTTACTAAGAAAGCCTTTTCTCCATTCATGGTCTCTCTGAGGCTTAGTTTCTAACCCATCCTCGCTAGCCAAGGGTTTTCGGTCCACTCTGCTCCCCATAATGGTAATGGAAAGCGGAGTGGACCGAAAACCCTTGGCTAGCGAAGATGTTTCTAACCATGCTAGACACAAGTAAATACCCCATGAGAACAAGAATATTTTTGATTGAATGGCAAAGATGATCAATTCTATCTAATTATGTTTTTCAGTTGGGTAGCAGCAGAATGCAAAGCAATGAGCAACTGTTGTCAGACTGGAAGGTCAAGGAAAATAGGTCCAGAATGTAACAATGATATCATTGAACTCAGACCAAGGAGGCAGATAAGGATACAGCATGTAAATGCTAGACCAAGGGACAGTGCATTTGAGCAAGAACAACAAGTAAGTTTCTTCTTCTTTTCCCAGTAATCCATGCACCACCACCCGGTGTATTGTAGTGAATGATAGGTATTACGACTGTCTTAAAAGTCTGAAAAAGAAAATTAATGTGTATAGATATAGTGTGGCAGTCAGCCGGGTTCGATCTCCGGTGGCCAGATAGCTCAGTTGGTAGAGCACCTGACTAGCTAGAGATTCAGAGGGCCCAGGTTCAAATCCCGGCAGGGTTGGGCGGTTAAAACCGCCCCCGGTTTTAACCAGCGGTTTTAACCGGTTATAACCGCCCCGGTCAATACTCCCAAAATGGTCAATAGTGGTCAATACTGGTCAATTGAAATTTAAAGTGTCATTTTTCCTATTTTATACATTTCATGTGTAACAATTTGGATTTTGGTTAACCTTGCATTATACAGTTATTGCAGTTTAGAGGTTAGCATATCAGAGAATCGCATAAAAGGTAGATATTTTGAATCTTTGCATGTTCACTTTCATTGCATTGAGCAATTCATCACAGTCAGCATTTTTCTAGTCTTGTTTTGGCCAAAAGGTATCGGACAGAGCGTTTATTTTTTAGATATCGCTTGTTCACCAACCGTATATAAACGGCCGTTCGCAGGAGCTATTCACTTCTGCTTCGTGGGGTGGGGAAAGGACCTAATGGTCCGTCGCCTTCAAGAACTTCGTGTTCGCTTTACTTCCTTTAGTAAGTAAGAATTTTCAGCATGTTATATTTGAAACTAACGTAAGGGGTAGTTTTCTTGCCAAATCTAAACTACAACCCCGGCAGAGTCAAGATTCATTTTGGTTCAGGTAGAAATTGGATATTCCTTACCTTACCATTTTATGGTATTTATATTTAGGCCATTTCAGCGTGTACATAGTTACCTTGAATTAAATTTACTTTGATTATGAATGGAAGTTCGTTGAATCGTGACTTATTGTTATCAACTCTCTTAAACCATTTTACTTCTTTAATAAATTTATAAAAACTTTACCTTTTGTTTTTATTGAAGTGTTGACATAATCAGGAATCCAAATATTGAATTCGGATAAACAGGACCAGTAACTAAAATGTGTGCTACTCAAAAGGATTTTATCATAAATCCGTGTGTGGTCCGTTACACATGCAAAAAAAAGCATTATTTTCTTTAGTTACATGGGCAACTGTTTTAATGTAATATTGCTAGTAACACTTACACGAGATATTTTTGCATGTTTAAGATTATTGTTTAATTCTGGTTAATTGACTACTGACTGGCAGATGTATGACAATGACAAAATAATTTCTGCTTATACCTGGACAGAATAAAAGGTACATGTCTGCATGCAACACTGATCTATAATCAATAAGTAATTCAATGTGTTGCAAATGACATAGTGTTTATGATCAAGAGATTAATTGTGGACAGTATAGTGGAAAAGTGTAATAACATACCCACGGTCCACCCCAGGGATGGCAAGTGTGTGTGAGTTATTGTTATGAAAACATCACCCACACACCATTAGACCACCTGCGATATCTCTTCAATAATGACTAATGTATAGAAAATATAGGCACTATCAGTTTATAGGAATAAATAAGGACTTGACCCCTGCTCTTTGCTAGGACAAAACAGCTAGTTTTGATTTTACAGTGAGCATTTTCTATTTAACAGAATCTATGCATTATTTTTAAAAATTTCACTTTCATTTAAAATTGTAAGTGTATAGTATTATCAGTATTCTATGACAATAATGAACGTATTTAACATAAAAACTAATACATAGAATAATGACTTATATTTTCAATTGCCATAATCGACCAGTATTGACCACTATTGACCAGTATTGCGTTTTAAACCAGTATTGACCACCGGCCCGGTCAATACTAGTATTGACCGCTTTTGCCAACCCTGAATCCCGGTTTGTTGTTGCATTTTCTCCCTTCCTGTACATTTTGTGCCGTGACCACCCCGGAATTGCAGGTGAAAGTCCTGCCATGGGCAAAGAACCTGGGTTGGTGTGTCTTGGGATGAAGACAATAGAGGAGGAGATGTAGTGGTCAGCTGGGTTCGATCTCCGTGGCCATTTGTAGAGCACCTGACTAGAGATTCAGGGGCCCGGGTTTGAATTCCGCGGTTCTGGTCTGTAGCATTTTCTCCCTTCCTGTTACAATATGTTATGTTTATTTTGCATTATATATTTCTTTCTTTCAGTTGTATCTAAGAAATCACAACATTTCCTATACCAACAATGGGAAACTGACCTCCAGTATCAATCAGAAAAAGACTCCTAGAAACACACACCAATCAGATTCTCAGAATGATTACATCGAAGCAAATCACCCAAACATGGCAAATTGCCAGGAAGGAAAGACTACTGCAAGTAGACCAACATCATTTAATGCTTACACCTCTCCCGCCGTTCCATCCAGATCTTCACTTTCAAGGGATTCTGTTGGGGGAGAAACAATTATGTCTTCCTCAAATGTGGAGGTTTCTTTAAATATACGAGGCAATGATGATGGCTTCATGTCTGAGATTGAAGAAAAAGATGAACATTCTAATGCAACCAGTCGGTCACTAAAAAGTTATGTTTCTGAACCTGTGAAAAATAATGGTGTAGCTATTTCAAAAGATGGTGCAATCAGGCCGGATCCGGGAGTTGTGCTTTTCTTTATTCATGGCGTAGGCGGTTCATCAGATATATGGAAACCTCAGATGAACTACTTTGCAAACTTAGGGTATGAAATCGTTTGCCCAGACATGATTGGACATGGACTCAGCTGTGCACCCAATGACAGGAAGAGCTATCACTTCAGGGAAATTTTACGAGACTTGGAGGCCATGTTTGATTTATACTGTAAAAGAAGCAATGTTATTATAGGTCATTCATATGGGTAAGTATATGTTGCTCTATAAGAAGATATTGTTGGCCATATATGTGTTGAGTCAAGATTTAAATTATAATACTATTATAATTTTTCTTTTGAGCAGTTGTGCTTTTGCCACCGTCTTAGCCAGACAAAGGGCCAAACGAGTTACAAAGCTGATTTTGGTCAGTGGAGGGGGACCTGTTCCACTGGCCCCTCAGTCGGGAGTTTTCTCCCTGCCCCTGTGCATCCTAGCATGCATTAAGCCATGTATATCATGTCTGTTTACAAGGTATTGATCTATTGAAAATGATGGTCCACAATGATAATTCAGGGTGCATTTTTTACCCATATTGTATGTTTATAATGCAGATATTGTGAAATGTTTTGTCAAAATACTAAGTTTATTAGTAGAATTAAAAGAAAAACTACAAGTATGCCCATCCTATTGCTTTTTACAGAGGTGCTTTCTACAACAATTCCAAATTGTTAGTAGATAAACAGAAGGCTTTTGACATTCCAACTTATGTACTGGATTTTATCATGAATGGGCAATGGTGGCTGGATGGTGATGACTTGTACCATAGCTGTATAAATGTGTCCACCTTACTCATCTGGGGCAGACATGACAAGTTTGTATCACTGGAAGAAGAGGAGGCTATGCATAAGGTAAATCATTAGCATTCATTGCTTTCATTTTAATGTAAAACTTGTATTTGTATCTTTTCCAGCCACATTATTATATGCCACAGTTTGACATTTTAGCAGGATTACTGTATTTTAAGTCCTTTGTCTGATACAAGTGCTAAATTGTTATTTGCATTAAGTTTGTAATATTAGTTCACAGTAATGATAATTGACGATTGCATCAAATAGTGCATCAACTAGGGTTGTACAAAATTTTAAATGCACACTAAAATTTAAAAGTACAAATACAGCATGTTGGATTGATGAATGAGGGTTTTGTAAAAGTATATGACTGTAGATCTATATAGAAATATGTATTCAATGCTCTATTAGTTTCTTAGCAGAGACATATATAACAGTAATAATATTTATATGTCTCTGTTTCTTAGTGCATGAGAATTTGTTTATTGAGGTTTTTGACGCTTTCATTTATTTATATTTTTACAGACAATCATAGGCTGTGAGCTGGAGATAATTGAAGAAACTGGTCACATGGTAATGATGGAAGCACCAGAACATTTTAACAACATTGTCCATCAATTCATAGCTCCAGGGGTTATCAAACCCTTAAAAGACAATCAGCCGGAACCACAATTTACAGAGGCGAATGCCAACAATGTTCCTGGTGTTTCTTATCAACAGTCAGAAACAGAAAGGTCCACCAGAACTAGTTCTCCTTGGTTTTCACCAAGACGAAAACGTCCTGACAGTAGTAAAAGTAAGACATCCGTTAATTCTGTCAAATCCAGCAAATCCAGAAAATCTATGCCAAATGGAGTGCTGACTCACAGTTTGTTGTGATTCTGTAGTGCTGAAGTATTCTAGACTAGCTGAAAATTTATCCATGGGTAAGGCCCCAATTTGGGTCTGATATAGTGCCCTTCTCCTCACAAAAATTGCCCATTTCCCCCACTTTAGCTTGCATTTTCCCAATAATAGAATGAGAAAATTGAAAACGGCAGTTGAAATAAAAAAAAGCATTCGAGGTATAATATACATCAGGACTAGTGACAAAGAGTTGTGGAATGAGAATTAAGATAGAATAATTAAATATTAGAAGCTTAAAGAAAATAAGATTTGCAAATTAAATCAATAAACTGTTATATTGATTTAAACTTATTGACTATAAAATTTATTTTTTCCCAATTTGACTGAAATATCGACAAATTTTCCCAATTCAAAAGCCACAGGACCCTTGTAAAAATTATGGAAAAACCACTGTAATGGCAACCTAACAAGTTATCATTGGGAAGCCATTTTTATCTATAATCTTTGTATTTGGTTTAAATACTCTGTGGAACCATCACATTATGTAAATCTTCCCACTTTTCTGTGTTTTTTTGAACAAAAGGTTTCTGTTCTGTCAGAGGAACCTTGGTATGCTGATTTTGAGCCATTGTTTGGGTATCGAAAATTAAATTTGTTTAAGCTAAACATTTTCGAACCTTCAAAACATAAATGATATGAAATGATGTTACTATACATCAGCTGTCTCTCAAAATAATTTTCCATGACTTAGCTATCAATGTTTGTTCATCTTAATGTATTTTCTGCACATATAGTCATGATAACAATTTTTGCATGTCAGTAGAAGTAATTCGTGAACAGTGATTTACATTACCTACACAAGTCAATACACATATCAAGATTAACACTTATTGATTTGATTCGAAATTATGTGATAAATTCTTTTTAATTATCAATATATACTTCTTTCTTATTGAATTTCTTTTGACGCTATTACATGCATGAGGGCCTTTTATCCTTTTATGCAATCATCCTTGACCAGGTATGACTTATTAAAATTAATTTTTCTAAAGAAAAAAAATCCAAGTACCCGAGATAAAAAAAAAAAATGAAACAGTTACATGTACTCTGTAATACTCCACATAGCGCTTTAATATGATATAGTTAATTATCTTTATCAGTACATTTATATCCATTAGACCAAGTCACAATTAGTACAAAAATTGCCTGTATTGTAGGTTTATGCTACAAGGTACTGTTTGATTCATTTTTCTCTATTTTGATAATTTCTTATCTTTATATGAAAAGATTTTATCAAATTAATTCAGGATGACCCTTCTATCTTTCCTATTGATATCGAGTTTGGTGCTAGGAAATTTTCATTTGGATAGTTGTGCATGGACATAACATTTATGATAATTTTGATAAAGCTTCTAGAATCCCCATGAATGACTAAATGTGGTATCAATATTAAGATAAGCAGGTTAAAAATGTTCAAATAATTTTAATGATATTTAAACCAGTTAGTTTTATTTCATATGAATGTTTTGTTTTTTTTTTCAAACATTTTCTTACTAAAAATGTGTGTCTTGAATGTCCGTATCAAAACAAAAAAATTTCATACAATTGTGAAGATTTTAGACTATACATTTTGTTACACTTAGCAATTCAGTTCATGTAAAAACAAACCTGGCATATTTTTCCACGATCCATGTATTTTATATGGTGATTATATTTGCAAAATATAACAGTTACCATTGATGCAATACGCCTGTCAATCAATAGTGTGCTGTATAGTATAACATTTGTAAATTTATGATTATTTTGTATTATATGCACTTTGTATTGGTGATTTAAAAAAAAAAATCAATTACCTTGTTATTCAGTTGTTTATTAGATGATTTATGAAGGAATCAATATGAACATGATGGTGCATTTTACTGGAAAATTTATAACATTTTCCAAAGGGTTTAATGTGAGCAGGAATTGAATAACATTTTGTGTATTCACTTGTAACACCAATCATGTGTTATCATACTTTGTGTGAACTCTCATGTTGTTGAAATCACTGAATGAAATAAAACATTTTGAAGATACACAACTTGATTTCATCAGTGTATGAAATGACAGACTTATATGGACCATAAAGCTGTGTAATTGTACAAATGAACCCCCACCCTCCATGTAAAGCAAAGATAACGAACAGTAATCAATCTTGTAATTTCAAATAGAATACAAAAAAAGAGAATAGGCAAACACGGACCCCTGGACACACCAGAGGTTGGATCAGGTGCCTAGGAGGAGTAACGCATCCCCTGTTGACCTGTCACACCCGCCGTGAGCCCATATTCTTAATCAGGTTAACGGAGCCTGCAATTCCCTCTTTCGTCCCTACAAATCAGTTATCAAATCATAACATGACCTTAATCTACACGATTAAATTTCATGTATGTTTTCTGCATGGACAATGGTTATGGGGTGGAATCCAAAATACGAATCCATATATTTTTTCTACATGAGAAGAAAAATTTCTTGTAGTTCCTTTAACTCAACATTTATATTATATTATATATATATTGATAACACTTTTCTCACTTTCATTCAATATATCCAAGTTAACTTGAATTCTAATTGCTATTGTTTGTAACAAGTATTTGATGGATAACTGCACTGAGATTTGAGGTGGTAAATGAAAGCGTTAACGAGATGGGAAGCTTTCGATCTGTGACGTCATAATTGCCGTGACGCCAAAAACATTAAGATGGAAGCTTCTCGATGTGACTTTCTATATGCCGTGACGCTAAAAAGCATAACGTCAAACATAAACATTTCTAACAAAAAGTAGCAAAACAAATGTAAACATAAAGCAAAAAATTGCATTAGATGGCAATAACTACTTCTGCATTGTGATTTGCACGTTAATGCTGATTGTAACGGTTGCAAACATCCGTTCTTACCGCTCCCTTACGCTCGCCGGTATAACTCAGTTTGCAACCGTTTAAATCAGCGATTAACGCGTCGCAAATCACAAATGAGAAGGTAGTTATTCCCTAAATAACCTACACCAGTTTATCCATATTCTATATTCATATTATGGACAATGGTGAAGATAATGACATGACCATCCTCATACAGTATTAAGAAATAGAAAAGAAGAGCTTGCGACCAAAACTTCCTTCCGACACACCAGAATTGAGATAAGTTGTCTGGGAGGAGTAAGCATCCCTTGTCGGCTGGTCGCATTCACCCCGAGTCCTATATTTTGATCAGGTAAACGGAGTAATCTACAGTCAAAATCAGTGTGGTTGGTCGATATTGTTTTACGTCCCTCTTGAGAATATTTCACTCAAATGGAGACGTCAACATTGCTGGAGAAGGGCTGCAAATTTAGGCCTGTGATTGGCGCCTATGGCCTTTGAGCAGAGAGGGATATTTATTGTGCCACACCTGCGACACAGGACCTTGGTCATTGAGATCTCATCATCATGACCGCCCCATTTAGTCGCCTCTTACGACAAGCAAGAGATACTGAGGACCGGGTCCCAAATATCAGTATAAAGAATGGCAAAACAATTGGTATGAAACAGGCCGCTGACACATACAGGTTCCAACTGTCTCATTTTAAGTCAGCAATTTCGCAAATTCTATGATTTGACAGAATGATCTCATTAGTAAATACAACCTGTTATTAGGTTGGATGCGGTATGAAGTGTTTCATACCAATTTTTCTACCATTGTTTCCGTATGATTTTGACTATGGATTATTTCGTTTACCTGACCAAGATATATATGGCTCGTGACCAGTCAACAGGAGATGCTTACGCCTTCTAGATACCTCTGGTGTGTCAAAGGGTCTGCATTTGCCATACTCCAGCATGCCAGAGGTTCACGGCAAGATACTTTTGACTTGGCGCCGCGTAACACATAGTCTCAAATAGAATACAAAAAAACAAAAGTTGAGCAAACACGGACCCCTCTGTGTGTCCAATTCAACCCCCTTCCTCCGCTTGATTTGCATGTCTACTGGCTCTTGATTAGCTCTCCTCCATAGTGTTTCATTTGTGATCCTTTCAGGCCATCGGATGTTAAGGATGCGCCTGAGACAGGTGTTGTAAAATGTCTGGATCTTTTGCAGGGCTGTTTAAGTAGTTCTCCATGTCTCCGCTCCATAGAGTAAGGTGGACTTTAAGTTGGAGTTGAACATTCACAGTTTGGTGGTAATGCAAATGTTCTTTGAGGCCCAGATGTTCTCGAGCATGGTGAAAGCTACTCTTGTTTTTCCTACTCTTGACTTGATATGGTCTCTGCCACCCTTCTGTCCACTACACTGCCCATGTAAATGAAGGAATCAACTTCTTTAATGGGCTCTCCACCAACTGTGACTGGTGATTGGAAAGTGGTATTGATTTTCATAATTTCCATTTTCTTCAAGTTGATCTTGAGGCCCGTTCCTGCAGATGTTGTTGCAAGGCTAGTCCTGCATCTGCCTATGGTTGTGCGACAGAAGAGCCAAATCATCGACGAAATCGAAATCATCCAGTTGCGTTAGGAGTGTCCACTGTTTGTCATTGTTCCTACCTGTCATGAGGGTCGTCATGATCCAGTCAATGACCAGGAGGAACAGAAATGGTGACAGTATTCTTGTCGAACTCCTCTCTTGGCCTCGAAATTTTCCGACATCTGGCAAGCGTGGGCGCCCTGCATGTCATGCCTTGGTAGGTGTTACAAATGAGAGAGACGAGCTTCTCAGGTACTTCTTAGTGCCTCAGTATTTTCCACAGTGTCTCCCGGTCCACGCTGTCGAAAGCTTTCTCATAATCTATAAGGTTTACATATAGAGGGGACTTCCATTCCAGCGATTGTTTGATGATGAATAAAAGGCTGACTATTTGATCAGCACATGATCTGCTTCGCCTAAAACCAGCCTACTGGTCACGGAGCTTTGGGTCACATGCTTCTTTCATCCTCTCGAAAAAGATCCTGTTGAGGACTTTGTTGGACACTGACAGGAGCATTATTCCACGATAGTTGTTGCAGTCCATCAAATCTCCCTTCTTTGGCAGCTTAATGAGGATAACCTCTTTTCACTCTTCAGGGATGTTCTCTTCCCCCCAGATCTTCTTGAAGAGGTTATGCAAGATGTCTATAAATGTCTCTGTGTCAGCTTTGATGGCTTCAGCTGGTATTTCGTCGGGCCCTGGTCACTTTGCATTCTTAAGTGTGGTAATAGATCTCCTGATCTCTGATTTTTTTCCCCGTTTGTCTTTCCTAATATTTCGCTTAACTTCTTTGTTTGTGGCTGTATAGTCCTCTTCAAGACCTATTGAGCCTTTACCTTTGGTGCTCTTGTTCGGCTTGTGTTTAGTGCCATTTTCTTTTCCTTCCTCACATCCGGTTTTCTCATGGTATGAGACGAGATCCACTTCTTGTGTTGAGTCTTCATTCTGCCAAGGATTTCTTTACAAGTGCCTAGCCCATGTAGCCACAGTTCCTTGATGTTCTGCCACTGTTTTTTTTTTATTTTTATTATTATTATTTATTGTTTTTTCATCATAAATATCTTACATGACAAAGAAAAATATAATATTTTTTCTCTCACCTCTCACACCCTTTCATACTTCACTCATACATTTGTTGGTAAGTACTTATAGATATTTGTACATAACGATATTATGATTTTTTGATGTTGTCAAAAAGTATTGCCACTGGGTTTCAATGTTTTTCTTGCAGCGACTGGAATCTGTTGGATAGGCTGAGTTGGATTGCTGTCCTCCCTTCTTTGGTTTTGAGAAGACTCACGTTGTACCTTGTCCTCTTATTTGTCTTGTTGAACTTCTTGAGACGTAGTCTTACTGTCGTCATCAGAAGATGGTGGTCTGATGGAATGTCTGCTCTTCTCATTAATCTGACATCTTTTTGTGATCTTCGGAACAGTTTGTTGATGCAGATGTGATCGATCTGATTTTCTGTAACATGGTCTGGAGATATCCATGGGGCCGTGTGGATTCGTTTGTGAGGGAAGATGCTACTTTATATTACAAGCTGGTTGAGAAAGCATAGGTCTGCAAATCTCTCACCGTCCTCATTCGTGTGGCCCAGGGACTTCACTGTAGCCGGTGTTATCAGCTCCAATCTTTGCATTAAAGTTTCCCATGATTAATGTCATATCTTTCTTTCCTGTTTTGTCAAGGACTGTCTGCAGTTGCTGGTAAAAGGCATCTTTCTTCTCGTCATCAGCTTCATTGATTGAAGCATAACACTGAATGATGTTCAGTTTGATCTGGCTTTTCTTGGTGTTGAATTTAGATGTTATCACCTGAGAAATGACAGGTTCCCATTCCATAAGAGCACGCTGTGTCTCCAAGGATAGCATAAAGCCTAACGCTTCCGGGGGGGGGGGGGGGGCTCTCCCTCGGTATTCCTGAATACAACAGCATTTCTCCGGAGATCAGTTTCAGCTGTCCTGTCTACAGCCATTTTATCTCACTTAGTCCAAGTGGACAGATGCTTCATCTCCTTTGCTACTTGTGCTGTTCTTCCCGTTTCATACATTGTTCTTACATTCCAAGTAGCAAATCTGGCAGGTTTCCAGGGTGTCAGAAAGGGAATCAACCCTACAGCTTCCTCTCGGCTTTCGTTGCTCAGCGTCATAGTTCTCCTTGAAGTAGG
>CAJDSM010015215.1:58-17576 GCA_903981925.1 Ostrea lurida
AAAAAAAAGAGGGAGAGATTGAAATGATTGGGATTGCATGTTTTTTTGTTTTTAAGTGTCTCTCCCAGGATATTTTAACTCATGAGACGGTGCAGCTGTATATCGTGTGAAGGCTGCGAACAAGGTTTGACTAATTTAAATACTCCCACTCTTGCATCATCAAGTTGATTTGATGGGGTATACTTTAGAATCACTCATGTGATCTGTCTGTCCTTGTCTGGTCCAATGTCCATTACTGTTGCAGATTTGCTGGTGCCTGCCCATCAACTTCTTATGTCTTTGTAGGTAGTTCATTACATAAATTGGGCACATGGGTGTGTAGTGATTTATAGCAGACGATGTGTCGTGTATATTGATGACTTGTTATGACCTTGATCTACTATGGAAACATGAAGGTAAAAGATCATTCTAGTTTGTGTTTTTTAACATGAAATTTCGTAGTACCGGCATCTGTCATAACTTCTTGTTCTTACATGCCATAGACATGGTGCTATTTTTTGCACATTGGATGTCCATAAATACACCATTGAGACGATGTGTCCTGGTACTCTGTTGTCTGTTCGTTGCAGTGTGTTTTTGAATTCGTTGTTAGGCCGATAACTGGTTCTTTGTTTTGTGCTGACGTGCCAGGGGGGGGGGGGGGGTTTATTCATGCATAATTTGTGCATATATTAATAATGAGAGGGATGTATTTTCTATTTCATACAATATGGGACCTATATATATGTGCACTTCTGACCTTATTATGATAGGCTGAAGGTATTTGTTACACTTCAAAGGTCATAAGATTCATGTTCTCACTTACACTGGTTATATTGGCATGGCTGAGGAGTTGTTAGGGTGGACACGGTCGAAAATGATTAGTCATGTACTTTATTCATTGTATTTGTCTTTTGTTAATCATATCTTTGGACCTTGATCGGGGTCAAGTTTTTAAACTATATAGGTTTTTTAAATTGCATTTGTGACCAGGTCGAAACGGGGGGAGTATCTTCTGTTTTGTTCAAGTTGCTTCTAGTGACCCATCAAGTGAGGCTGTAAAGATCACCTGGTGTGGTGGGCGGGCGGTATCATAAGTTGTGAGTTTTACTCACGTATTTTCTAGTTTGGACGTTGTGCTCAGCACTTACAGACCTTTCTTTTATTGTGCCACATTTCCTGGTGGAAACGGGGGCTTTTTGCGGTGGTTTGTTTTGTGGTTCATCGAAGGACCGCTTTCTATTTAAGTGGTGGTCGTTTAGGGCAGGAGTGGAGTATTTACTAGGGATAATTCGTAATGACTACAGGATCCCACTTGTTGACACACCTTGGGTTTTTTGGGGCGGGGGTTTTTTGATTGGGTTTTGTATTTGTTGTTCGGAGTCTTTTCACTTAAAATTGCTCTTTTGGACGGAGACTTTGATGGGCTTTTATCCTGGTTTGTTCACAATAACATTTCGTTTTGGTATGGCTTAAGACTTGAAATATTTTTTTATTTTATGATTTTTAATACCAATATGTTTATTTTGTTTTATTGATTATCATCTTACTTGCTAATTCAGAAGTATGATTCGTAAAGTCAGATTAGAAGCGGGTGTGTTTGTATTATTCATGAATGAATATCGGATTCACAGCAATTTCTGTATCCGGTTACGACGTATATGCCCTTCCAACCTGCCCAACTTCAAAAAATTTGATCTTTGCAGTGCGGTTGAAATAGTTTGTAAATTTGCTTTGGTCCTACATGCTCTCACCTTGAATTTTAACTATACCTGGCAAGCCAAATCTGTGCGAAAGTCTGTCTTCAGGTTTTGAAAAAGTCCAGAGAATCCAGATTAACTGAATTTAGGTGACAATGATTGGCCAAAAAATTATGGCGCTAGTACGTACATATATGTCAATATCTGGATGTAATTATAAGACAATGACACGATTAGTCCTCTATCTTTGTGCTGCAGCTCGGTCATATTTTAATTTGTTAGCTCGCAACTAATTTTGTTTAAATAAGAGGCCACAGGCATTAAAGGTCACCTGAGTATATAGCCACACAGGAGTCTCTATTTTGCATTTCTTAAAGTAGAAATTAATCTGAGTTTACCTTTTTATTTCTTACACGTGATTTCTTAAACGAAATCAAAATATATAAACGTAAAAAATGTGAACCGGCAACGAGTATCTGCGGTGAAATGTAACAACAGCGAGATTAAGCTTAAAAAGTCACGACGTCTGTCAACATGGAAGTTATATAATGGAGGAAAAGAAAACGTTACTAGTAAGAACTGCGATAATCCTTATTGAAGTAGAATTCTTTAACAATTAAACTTTGAATGTCTTGCTCAAGATAAATTTAGTCTTATTTGTCGACGTATTTTGAACTGTTTAATTGCAAAAATGTATTGATTATATTACTCAATGTTCATAAATTAGATTTATGTTGTTAATTACTGTCTCACTCTATTGTTCCAAGATTCACAAAGTGAGAAAGAGGGGCCATGTGTTACATCGGCAAAAAATAATAACAGTTACTGCGCACGCCTACGAATCTCAGGCTAAACGTTTGTTGTGGTTTTAGGCATAGGTTCGGTCTAGTATCATAAATAAGGAGAAACAGTGCTACTTTTGGGTGTCTTGGTGTGCTAATAATATTTGCCTCTATCAATTATATGTAAATTCACGTATACAAAATGCATAATTCTTATTAACATGTATAACAATAGAAAACAAAAATTCCGAAATGATTGTGATTTTTTGTAAAGAATACAGATTTCATGCTATACTTTAAGTCTCAATTACTTGAGTATTTTCTATTCACATGTATATCATCCCTTCAAATATATGCTATATGGATTCTATTCATATACCTGACAAGTTATCCATGATTCAATCTGCCACAGCTATTTTTATTTCAAACGGATGACTTAAAGGACGAAATGTTTTTTAAATGAAAACATATTGCTAATTTATATTATGTCCGGTGCACGACTTGGACTTTGATCTTTTTGACCTGAACATTCAGTATAGCAAAAATCTTCGCTCTGGATCGAGTAAAGCCAGATACACTCTAGATTATGGATCTAGTTGACTCTAGGTAGAAGGGAAGTAATGTGTTGGATTCTGGAATACAATTGGTGGGCTACTTTTTGGAGTGTCCAGTATGATCTTGACCTTGCCCTTTTGACCCAAATTCAAGTAGACCCGCTCTTTGTTCCACTGGGTCCGACGATTTATGGCAGTGACTATAGTCGGATGACTCCTATGGTGGAAATGTCTCACTATCTAATAGTCTGGAACCCATTCTGTCTACTAGAACATGATTGGACAGACACATAAACTTCCAGTAGCAACCCCCCTCTACTGTTGCATAGGTTGGGTTATCACAGATTAATAGTTATAGACAGGTCCCTTTCGATTCTAAATAATTCATTTATCTTTCAATTAATATTAAGTAAAGCCCCTACATTAGAAAAAGATTGGCTCTCTTCAAATGTTTTATATATTATAAGCATATGTAACCTTTTGGCATGTTTTTGCCCCTCACCCGCACAGTCAGAACTATATTCTGAGAACAGATGGGGACAGACAACGTGATATCCAGAAACATAGGCCGCCCGCAATCTGTCTGTTGCGGGTGCTATGTCGGATAAAAAGGTCCTTGTCATTTCTAAATTATTCATTTACTTTCATACAGTTTTAATCAGTCAAAGCAGGTGTTCTCGATAGGATTTGTTAAAACTTGAGTCCGGGACTCTACTGATTTCTTTGGAAAACGGTTTCGTTCCTAGTTGTCAAATTTGATGTGCTCCTAGAAATACGGCGAGTCCCGATATGCTTATTTAACTCAATCCCAAATTACAAACATATTTTTTGGAAGCAGAACATATTTTTTATTGCAATAAATTGATTATAAAATCAAACATACATATATACCACGATCGATGGCTCCGACATGTGTTACTACTAACTATAATTTCATTGTAACAAGAACTAGATTGCTGTTTGTCACGATGTTGATTTTGGCCTTTGAACTACCACAACTAGTACTTTGTATCAACTACAATTTCATAACTTATGTCCAATACGTACTAAGAAGTTTCTTGTAATGAAATGCCATGGCCTTCACTTATTTGCGTTTACGCTTATTTAAAAAAAAAAAGATGTTTCTCGGTAAGCAGTGCGAAATGTAGTTGTCGTCTTTTCGTTTTGACCGAAGTTATGGTTCTTAAAAGCAATTAATTGCCGGGACATCAACATTTCTCGACTTTCCTCGAGATTCGGGATGCGCGTGTCAGAGACGAGTCCGCGGATGCGAATTCTGTTTTAAACATGTTGGTTCGGCGAGATTCTAGACTTTCGCTGGCGTTATATACGCAGATTTCTTGCGTTAATGAGACACGCTGCAATAGGCATTGAAAAAGATGCTTTTCAAATGTTTATATATAAACACTAGTACCAGCCAGTTTGTCCCCCCCCCCCCGGAGATCATCCAATTCATTTCAACAGCATCTTTGATTAAAAGGCTGTGTGCTCTAACAGTCAATATTGACATTCATTGGTTTCTCTCAACATGTCGCGGTTGTAAGAAGAAGATTTTTGAAAATTGTTTCATTTTTGGGCAGTTTTTTGCCCACCGCCAAGCCCACGAGGGTGAATGAGACCTGAAATTTACAATTTATGTGCCCATTCCAAAGATGCTTCATGCCAATTTGAAAAGAATTGGAACTGGCGTGGTTATCAAGAAGAAGTTTAAAAATGTTCAATTGTTAACACATTTCATCAATGACCTTTGTGGCCCACCCTAATACTAAAACCCCTACCCCTAGGATCGTGAAATTTATCATTTTGATAAAAGGCTCCTATTCATCAACTAAATATCCATTTAGTTTTAGCATTAATATCAATTAGCATTAAAGAAGATTTTTTCTCAAATGATTTATAATATATAATAACATTATTGTAACAAGTTTGGCCCCTGGGGTAAAACACTCTACAACTACGGGGGATCACAATGATAATACAAATTGTGGTAAAGGACCTTCCTGCTCTTAGACATCACTATGCATTTGGTTTCTCTCAGACATGTGCGGTCTAGTTAAGAATTTTTTGAAAATTGGTCACTTTTGGGCAGTTTTTGCCCCCACCCCAAGGCGCCAGGGTGAAGAGACTGATAATTTACAATTTTATCGTGCCCTTGTCCAAAGATGCTTCATGCAAATTGAAAAGAATTGGAAACCTGGTGGTTTATAAGAGAAGTATTAAAAATGTTTCAATGTTAACATATTATTCATCAATGACCATTTTTGCTCACCCTAAATATCTAAAAACCCTACCTAAAGGATCGTGAAATTTTACATATTTTGATAAAAAGGCTCTCTATTCATGTCAAAATATCATTTAGTTTTACATTAATATCAATAGCATTAAAGAAGATTAGATGTTTTTTCAAATGTTTGATATATAACACTATGTAGACGTTTGCGCCCGGCGTAAAACCTTACCTCCCTGGGGATCACCAAATTTTTACAATTAATGATTAAAGGCCTTCGCTGCTCTCCATATATGCATTTGGTTTCTCTCAGACATGTGCGGTTTTTAAGAAAGATTTTTTGAAAAATTGGTCATTTTTGGGCAGTTTTTGCCCCACCCCAAGGCCCAGGGTGAAAGAGACCTGAAATTTACATTTATTGCCCCCTTGTCCCAAAGATCTCGAATACCAAAGTTTGAAAAGAATTGGACAAGTGGTTATCAAGAAGAGTAAAAATTTCAATTGTCAACGGACGACGGACGTCGCACGACGACGGACGAAGACCATTGCAATAGTCACTGAGTTTACTCAGGTGACCTTTAAAATATTTAATCTTTTTTTTTTTTCAAAAACAAAGTGCACGCCATGGCGTGCTGGCGTATAGACTATAGGCAGCTACACGCCTGCTCTGAATCTGAAATGTGCATGACACCGACATGATTTGTTGTTTAATTGATAAAACGAACAAGAAATGAATTACAATTGTAAGCTTACACACAATTTAACAGAGTAATGTAACGTATGAAAAAAATAAGGACTGCCAAAATTTTGACAGAAATTCGGTGGGTTTCCATTATACAATTACAACGTTCAAAAGCCAGGACTCCAGCTCACAAAACTAAATCATCAAAAGAGAATTTATAAACTATTGTTAAAATAATCCATTTAAACTTGACAAGTTTCTTACCCTATTTCTAGCTGTTTGGCGACTTTATTTGGGTTTTCTGTTTTCTGTTTTCTCGTCTCTATTTTCACTTTAATTCTTACCGCTTATAGCTTATGAAAAAAAAATCAATTTATATCTAACTTATGAATGTTGCAAATAGTAAAGCTATGAAAATTTATGATTTAATCATATGCGTATAATTATTGACGATCAAACTAAAAATCATTTGTAAGGCTAATTTTTGTTTAAGTTTTCTTTTTAACTGTTCTAAGCGGTTTTGATATATGCCGCACTTTCATCTCATCATGGAAGTGACAAGAAATAGTGAGTGGAAATCACGGTGAAAGCAGAATAGTATTTGATTCAGCAATAACAGACATAAGCTGTTTCATAAATAATTTTTATTCATGTCTTTTCACAGATTTTCAGTCCGTTCTTCCAGAAGTGGAGAAGGCCATTGCAGCAGCTGATTTTCTCGGTGTCGATACAGAATTTTCAGGTACAAAATAGGTGTTTACTGTTAGGGTCAGCCGGATTAGAATCTCCGGTGGCCCAGATAGCTCAGTTGGTAGAGCACCTGACTAGGGATTTAGGGGGCCCGGGTTCGAATGGTCCGTTGCATCTTCTCCCTTCCTGTTACATTTGGTGCCGTTGACCACCCCAGGAATTGCAGGTGAATGTCCTGCCAGGGGCTAAAGAACCTGGGTTATGTGTCTTCGGGGACGAAGACAATTTAAGGAGTGTAGCGGTCAGCTGGGTTCGATCTCCGGTGGCCAGATAGCTCAGTTGGTAGAGCACCTGACTAGAGATTCAGGGGGCCCGGGTTCGAATCCCGGTCTGGTCCGTTGCATCTTCTCCCTTCCTGTTACAACTGTATACCATTATAAGTTTTTCTACACTTTCGAAGTTCGTCTAGTTTTTTGTAAGTGTGCCTTACCATTTACATCAGTGATATGCATACCCTGCCTATCGTTTGACTGGGTCGTACTTTGGAAACAGGCAACATCAATTGCAAGCTTCATGTCTTCTCGAAAATCTGTAGGTAAACTGGTCAAATTTCGACCACGTCAGATAAAGGCCTACAGTGATTATTATAACACACCACGACGAAAAATATTGCAGAACATATCACGTTCGGAGATTGTTAATCCGCTCTACCACTTTGGACTACTATTTCATTCATTCGATTGAGCAAGAAACCACAATCATGTAGGCACTAGTCTTGTGTTTTTGGTAGCAAATAAATGGTCAAATTTCAACCGCTTTTCTTTAGTTAATTTTTCTAACCCGAATTTTCAGTCCTTAAGAGTGGAACCCTTGAAATGTCTCATATTTTAATATAGATAAGTTGTGATTTTCCAAATTCATGCAGTATTTTAAAAAAACCTGTCACTGGTAGAAATTTAAAATTGTCTGAATTATCCCCATTGTGGTCGAATTTGACCCTGTCATCTTTTACAGTATTTTGTTGATTAAAATGGGTTGTTTTGTATTTTTCCTTCATAAAACAAAAAAAATTAGAGTTCCGAAAACACTAGATCAGAATTTATTGATGGAGTTCATAAGGAGGTAGATAACGACTGAAAACTTGGGTTAGAAAATCAACTAAACATAACTGGGTTAGAAAATCAGCTACACAAAAGTAGTCATAATTTGACCAGTTGACCCCCTAATACTGTAAAGGGCTTTAATTTCGCCAGGTGAAAATTTTGCGATTTTCATCTTTTGGTATTTCGAGATGGTTTAATTTTCGTGGATAGTAAATAAACTGAATTAGAATCATACCCACAAATACATTAAATAACACTTCGCGATGGTTTTATTTTCGCGATCATTAATGTAATCGCGAATATAGCGAAAATAAAACCCACGCGAATATTTCCCCCTTTACAGTACTGGAACCGGTGACAGATTACCTTTCAATTGAAATTATATGCCTTGATTTGCAAAATAGACTACTTCAGGGTTCTCAATGAAATTAAAAGTAGCAGGTGAAATTAGAAAAAGTGGGCGAAGAAGCATTTGAGCGCCGGGTAAAAATTTGAGGATTATAGGGCTAAAGAAGGCATTTCCTTGATCTTTAATAGGTACTTAAATATAGCATTAGAATCATTTGTAAAATGTCAACAAAATGTTTGATCTACACATTATACAATTATTGCGGATTTTGAGGTCGATACAATGATTTAGACACATGAGAAGTACAATATTCACTGAGCCTGAAGGGTTAGATGAATATTTTTCTTTGAAGGTGTCTAAATCATTGTATTGACTGATAAAGCAGCAATAATTGTTTGATTAAATGATTAAACAAGCCTTCAAGATTGTTCTTTGCTTTAATTGTAAGGAGATGAATCGATCGCAGCAAGTTGGCTGAGATCCAGAATAAAAGAAGTCAATAAATGTGCATATTGTCAGGAATTTTATTTTGGACAATTTTAGTACATTATATGAATGTTTGGACTTGGGCATTTTTCACCAATGTATGCATCAGTGCATTGTCCGCAACTCCTCCTAAACGACTTGCAGGATGTGCATATTGTCAGGAATTTTATTTTGAACAATTTGTGTACTAATATGTACAAGATATGAATGTTTGGACTTGCAGGATTTCAATGAAACTTTGTGGAGTGTTAGAATACATGAAATGAAGATGTGCATATTGTCAGGAATTTTATCTTGGACAATTTATTTACATGATATTTATAACATTTGGACTTAGGCATTTTTTTTTTTCCCCAACACATGCCTCAATGCATTCTCTGCAACTCCTCCTAAAACAATAATATACTATGTTACCCATTGATTAGACAACTTCTGTTTAATCTGAGGAAATCTGTTGTGTTCATTATATGCTGTGCCCCGCGGGGGTATTAGTCCCAAAAGGACAGTTCTAGTTTGTTTTGTCAGATTGGAAAAAAAACAACCCAAAAGTTGAAAAATTCAGAATAATTGATAAATTTACATTTTGTTTCTCAAAAAGCTTTTTGACATTACACATGTTTCTGTTGATATAGACAACAATATTCTTTTAAACTGTTTCAAAAAGCTTTTCGAGAAACTAAATGCATGGTTACCCGGTAGTAATTATTCCAAATTTTCTGACTTTAGATTTTTTAATTTATTCTCCTGCTAATAGATTTAAAGGGATCGACATAGACATGTTTTGAGCTAAATTTTATATTTGCATTTTTAATGTTGAAAATGCTTAACTAAGTTATTTCTAATGGTCATGCAGCAAAAATTTGAATGCCATTTGTTGAGTTATACTTGAGATGTAGCACTTGCAATTCTTTGCTATGTATACAAAGCTTAATTGTGCCATGTTTTTGTTTAATATATTATATTGAATATGCTTGTAAACATTAAAGCAGATTTTTAAAATTACAAGTTCATTCTGAGCACAGTTAAACAGTTTGTAGCATTTCCCACACCTCATTTTGTTTTAAACATGGTATTTTCTGTGAAGCAATCTTTATGTAAACAAAACATGGCATGAGCCTTGTTTACATAACAAGGAATTGTGAGTGCTGTATCTTACTGGTAATTGAACACCTGACAGTCAATATTTCGCTGAGCATTAGAAATAACATAATTAAGAATTTTAAACATTTATAATGTAAATACAAAATTTAGCTTAAAACGTGTCCATGTCCCTTTGAACCTGGGCAAGAAACATATCCAAATGAATGAACAGCTACATGTAGTACAGAGAGGTTGAAGCTGTCGGTCCTGTCTGCATACCAATTCCTATAGCTAATCAACATTTTAAAACCTTTGTCAAGTTTCTGTTCTCTTTAGTTTTGGAGAAGGTTTTATAATGATACTTTGAATTTAGGCTATAGACATGGTCTGTGGTAATCATCTTGATTCCATTAGATATGAGTGCAGTTTGATCTTGACTACATTTTGAACAAATGGTAAGTTCTGGCACATTCTGATCTTGAACAATTAACTTGCGTGGTTAAATTTTTGGGGCAAAGTAAGGACTTTGTGATTGGGAATGGGGCTGAAATCCAGTCCTATACGGAGCAGTGGAAAAGTTCTACATGTTCTAGTAGCTGATTTCAATGTTAATGTAAATGATTGTATAATGCTGTGTATATTGTTTTCAAATGGTTTTAAATTCTCTAATGACCTGTTTTGCTCCGGCCTTCATCCAAAAATGCCTCTTACAATTCTGCATCAAACTAAATTTTTAACCCCCCCCCCCCAAATTTTGGATTCTATAAGATAACCAGCAATGAAGAGATAATAAAAATGAATGATAAAATTTGTTATCAAATAAACTTCAGCAAGGAACTATCAAGAAACTGATTTAGATCCATGCAGAAATTCACTTGATGCAAACAAATTTTATCATTTATCTTAATATTTCTGTATTGTCAAATTGTCAAAAAATGTTGAATGTGAAAGATGCACCAATCAATATTTATTGTCGCATTGTCTTGTAGCCTTTGTCTGTTGTCAAGAAGCAGATTTGCTAGAGTTGATAAATAACAGATCTATAGAATTATAGAAGTTCACAAGAGGAAATTTCTGTAGAGAGTTATCTAAAGTAGCGTGTATATGAGATCAGTGTAGGAAATTTGTATAAATGAACAGAGAAAACTGAGTAAAATGAAGATGAAATCCTCCTTTATGAAGTAGGTAGTGATATTATTAATCCTCTAACTGTGACACTGAAAGGGGCTGTAGGTTTCCTTTTCGTCTGTTGGTCAGTTTGTTCCCTTGGTCAGGCCTCAACATTAAGTTAAACGATTGTCCGTGTCCATTTCATTTTGTGATCGGACAAATCAATCTCTAAAAGCACTTGTCCGATCGGACAAGTAACTTTAAATTTGAAGATTTGTAGAATACTGACAGAATAAAAAATATATATCATTATATTCATAAACCACAGCGAGTTTTTGTTCATTGCAACTTTCAAATATGAAACATATGTACATTGTTATATACAACCTTGATGTAAACTGGTCTCATACTCATGAGTACAAGTCAAAATTAATTATGGACCTGACACAGTTTGGCTTTACATCAACATTCTATTTTGATTAATAAATAAAGCTTTAAACTTTGATATTACCAAATTTGATATAAATAGCTGTTTCAGTCTTGAAAATAAAGTTAACAAGAACTCTTGTTTTTTATGCCCCCCTTTGAAAAAGAGGGGGCATATTGTTTTGCCACCTGTCGGTCGGTATGTCGGTCGTCGGTCTGTAGACCATGTGTTGTCCGCTCAATATCTTTTTGACTCCTTTGCTTGATATCAACCAAACTTGGTAAAGGGGTTGCCCTTAGAGAGTAGATGATCCCTATTGATTTTCAGGTCACATGGTCAAAGGTCAGATCAAGTGGTCAGTCTGTAGACTATGTGCTGTCCGCTCATTATCTTTTGACCCTTTGCTTGATATCAACCAAGCTTGGTACAGGGATTGCCCTTAGAGAGTAGATGATCCCTATTGATTTTCAGGTCAAGGTCAAGGTCAAGGTAAGTGGTCAGTCTGTAGACTATGTGCTGTCCGCATATTCTTTTGACCCCTTTGCTTGATATCAACCAAGCTTGGTACAGGGATTGCCCTTAGAGAGTAGATGACCTATTGATTTTCAGGTCACATGGTCCAAGGTCAAGGTCAAGTGGTCAGTCTGTAGACTATGTGCTGTCCGCTCAATATCTAATGACCCCTTTGCTTGATATCAACCAAACTTGGTACAGGGGTTGCCCTTAAAGAGTAGATGATTTCTATCGATTTTCAGGTCACATGGTCAAAGGTCAAGTGGTCAGTCTGTAGAATATGTGCTGTCCCACTCAATATCTTTTGACCCCTTTGCTTGATAAACAACCAAACTTGGTACGGGGATGCCCTAAGAGAGTAGATGATCCCTATTGATTTTCAGGTCACATGGTCATGGTCAAGGTCAAGTGGTCAGTCTGTAGACTATGTGCTGTCCGCTCAATTCTTTTGACCCCTTTGCTTGATAACAACCAAACTTGGTACAGGGGATGCCCTTAGAGAGTAGATGATCCCTATTGATTTTAAATCACATGGTCAACGGTCAAGGTCAAGTGGTCAGTCTGTAGACTATGTGCTGTCCGCTCAATATCTTTTGACCTCTTTGCTTGATATCAACCAAACTTGTACAGGGATTGTCCTTTGAGAGTAGATGATCCCTATTATTTTTCAGGTCACAAAGTCAAAGGTCAAGGTCAAATCAATGGTCTTAACCCATGTGTTGTCCGCTCATATCTTTTGACCCCTTTGCTTGATATCAACCAAACATGGCATAGGGGTTGTCCTAAGAGATTAAATGATCCCTGTTGATTTTAAGGTCACAAGGTTAAAGGTCAAGGTCAAATCACTGGTCTTAACCCATGTGTTGTCCGTCAAAATCTTTTGACCCCTTTGCTTGATAACAACTAAACTGGGTACAGGTGTTGTCCTTAGAAAGTAAATGATCCCTAATAATTTTTGGGTCACATGGCCAAAGATCAAGGTCAATCTGATAGGCAATTTGAAAACTGCTAAAGATTTGTCATATTGTTGTATTTTGGTCAACTTGACATCTAATCATGATGAATGTGGTATTTTACCCTTATTTGTTTAATGATTAGTTTTGCCTTGTATAAAGCACCAATTCATAAATAGCCATTTTGAATTTTGCACCATGGGGGCATTTATGTTTCTCAAACATTTCTTGGTTTTTTGTTCAGAGTCGGACAAGTAAAATAAACATTCGGACAAGTAACTTTGGTGGCAGCTTGTCCAATGGACAAGTGGAAATTTCAGTTGATGTTGAGCCCTGATTGGTTTCCATCATGCTTTGATTTAGACAGCTTAGATGCATGCCAATTATGGGCGTCCTGTTTTTACATTTCTGCATTTATGAAAAAATATATTGTGTGAATGGTTATAAAAAGCATGTAGCATTCTTCCAAATTGTGAAATTCAATACACCCACATAGCTATTTAGATATTCCTTACAATAATTTTTGAAAATTTGAATAGTATCGACAAACTAATATAAAGTGTTATGTCATCATTATGTTTTATGCAGAGTGTTTTCTGCATGTTTTCTTTGTTTTATTGTGTAATGCATCTTCAGTTTTCAATGGCTAATGTATGAGATGTGAATCTGTCATTACTGGCTAAATTTGTTTTGACAGTTAATTGAGGGTTTGTTTTGAAATGTCAATAATATTCAATCCAAGGCTATTTTGATAGTAGCATGCACTTTCAGTTGCAGAATGTTACTCAGAATATTTAACAGATTTAATTTTGGAGTGCAGCCTTCATGTCTTGTCATGTGTGATGTTTTGTATATTGTTAAGTGCACTTACTCAGCAAATCTTAGAAATGTTTGAAGAAAAAGACATGGTGCTTTAAAGTGCATGGATGAATTGGGTTGACATATTCTGGATTGATATGAAGGGGGGGGGTGTTGTGTTAGAAAATTTCATCAATTTGCATTGATTTTAGCAGGTCAAACTAATAATTATGCAAGCATCCTCATGTAGTGTAGAATTGAGTTTGTTTACACTGTTACGCCCGGGAACAGACCTTTGGTCATGTAGAATAGTGTTGACAAATGCCTTAGAATCTGAAACCCATTTCATTCTTTGGGTTTGAGAGATATATAACATACATTCATTGCACAATCAACGGCACTTTTTGTGTGTAAGGTGTGATACACATTTAACAGTTTGTTTATGAAGTATAGTGTATTATAATTTTCCAGATTATTTAATAATTGTGAAAGTAACCCTTACTATTGTAATGTTATGTAGGTCTCCATGCATCCAGTTCCTATCACATCTCACCACTGGACACACCTGAAGAGAGATACCAAAAGCTAAGAAAGGTACAAGATTGATTAAATATGGAATGCCAATGAGACTGAGGATTAGATTGATAATTGTACTCATGCACTGCATTACTGTTACAAATTTAATGGTCTTTGATGCCTTCAGATCCAGGATACATGTAGATTTAATTAATAAGTTATACACTTATGATGTGTTTTTGTTTCCCAGAGAGTAAATATAATTTTTTGTATGCCCTTGGAATCTTCGATTCGGGGGCATAATAGTTTTTTGGTCTGTCTGTTTGTCCTGCAAAAACTTTAACCTCGGCTATAACTTTTGAATGGTAAGTAATAGGGCTTTGATATTTCACATGTATGTTCCTTATGACGAGACCTTTCCGTGGGTACAAACATTTTTTACCACCTGACCTTGACATTTGACATACTTTTCAAAAACTTAAACCTAGCTATAAACTTTTGAATGGTAAGTACTGGCTTTAATATTTCACATGTGTGTTCCTTATGACAAGCCTTTTATCTGGTACCAAATGCTTGACCTTGAATTTTGACCTACATTTTAAAAAACTTAACATTAACTTTTGAATGGTAAGGGATAGACCTTTCATAATCCTTATGCACTGGCATGTGGAATACGGGGGCATTCATGTTTCACAAACACTTCTTGTTCAACATCACAATGTTTGTCAATGTATATTCTATCTAGAACATACATCTACCAGTATCAGTTGTTAATAATCAGTTTTTTAATTTTAGGGCTCATCTGACTTCTTGGTGTTTCAAGTCGGACTTTGTCGTTTTGTTATAACAAGAAAACAACAAGTAAGTTTTGAATTCAAATTACTGTATATATATGTAACTCATATTTAAAATAAATGAATATCTTGATTTGTCTAGGTTGTAAAAATGAGCTTGAATTTCTCTGAGTGTGTTATGGTAGCCAGTGTGTGTTGGATACATGGCCTTCCTAGTGCCTACTAGTAGTGGGTTAAATTGTTTTGCTCAGTTGAACTGTGGTGCAAGTTTTAAAGCTTTTTAAATGTACATTTACAAAGTTCAGTGAAGTCACGTAAATCTTTTGAATCACTTTGACCCTTTAATTTATCACCCTTTAGTGCATGACACAAAAACACCATCCTTTAGGAAAGAGTGATAACTCTTACAAAACATCCCAGTATCATTGTCTATAAAAGGGACTGTGTTAAAATATTAGTCTTACTAACTCGGGTTGACTAGTTTTTTGCTGATAGTCTGTTAGACACTGGATTTCATGTCGAGGTCATGGGTTTGATCCTCAGTAGGTGCTGTATATGTTACACTGAAAATGTTCAGAAATGCTCTTCAAAATCTCGTGGCACATGCACTGCTCAACATCTGTCTTCACTGCTGTTAGTTACTGCGGCAATCCTTTAGTCTTTGAAATAATTGATATTAAGGCATCAAATTTCGTGACATATTTGCAGTCAAAACAGGCATTGGTAATTCAATATTTTGATACTGAAGAGAGTCAAATACAGACAATTTGGAAGGAATTATTTTTAAAATGTTTTGTGTATAGTATGCATACCACTATAAATCAATATTGTTTTCACTGTAGGTATGAAGTGCGACCATTTAATTTTTATGTTTTCCCAAGACCTTATTCCAGAGCAGCCCCAGATTGTAGGTTTATGTGTCAGGTAAAGTGATGACTAGAAATCTTATAAACTTTCAATAAATCAGAGGAATTTTGTGTAACCTTTGTATTGTGAATTGATGATATACACGAATTAGTTTTACAATCATGAATGAAATCATCAATATTTCTCTGGAGTTTTGTAATTTTCATGGTACAAGCACTATTCCTTCAAATTTAAATTTCTCACAAACAAGTAACTGAAATACTGTAAAGAATACTAACCATGAAATTAATTCCCAGTGCTTACTTTTCTTTAGCCACAAAAATGGAGTGCTTTGAGATAAATGATACGATGTATTCTTATTTTTTTGCAGAGCTCAAGCATCGATTTTCTTGCATCTCAAAATTTTGACTTCAACAAGGTTTTCAAAGAAGGTATGTATACAAGTTTATTTTGTGTGTTTTTATACACCCGCATAAAAAGCGGGCGTATTATGCTATACCGCTGTCGTCCGTCTGTCTGTCCCTTTCACTTTGTCTTCGCAACTCCTCCTAAACCCTTAGGGGGATTTTGATGAAACGTGGTACACAGATAGATCACGATGTGGAGATGTGCATATTACAAGGGGAATGCTGTCCAATGTTTTTTAAAGGAGTTAGGGCCCTTGGACTTAGGATTTTCTATGCAAAATACTTTGTCTTTGCAATTCCTTCTAAACCATTGGGGGGATTTTGATGAAACATGGTACACGGATAGATCACAATGTGGAGATGTGCATATTACAAGGGAATGCTGTCCGATGTTTTTTAAAGGAGTTAAGTCCCTTGGACTTAGGTTTTTCTATGCAAAATACTTGTCTTCGCAACTCCCCCTTAATCCTTAACTGATGTTTTTAAAGGAGCTAGGGTCCCTGGGTCCATAATATATGCGGGCATATCATGTACCGGCTTGGCGGTGCCCTATTTTTTGTTGTTGTTGTATCTAAGATTATGAGTTGGTATATAAACTGATTTTGCCTGTCAATTCTTTTTAAAATTAAGAATTGAATTACATGTTAGATCATGTTTCATTTCAGGTATACCATTTTTAACTTCCACACAGGAGAGTGAATTGAGAGATTCCTTGGAAGAGAAGCACAAACAGTTCAATCATTTCTCCTCCCCAGCCTTTGTTACACCAGATGGTGGGGCTGAAGCTGTGACCACAAAGGGCCCCATTAATGTACCGGAGGAACACAAGGATTTCATAGAGGGCATCTGGTTTGTATCAGAAGCTGCATATCATGTGCAATGAATACAGAACTTTGGTTATCTACATACATGCCAACTTTCCCAATTAAGGTGGGATTTTCCCAATTTTAAGCGTGATTCCGGCTTTCCCAATTGCATTGACTGAATTGACTTTGCTAACCCATTACCACTACTTGTAGCAAAACTGTTCAGGAGTTTTTGGACAAAGAAGGGGAAGAAACTCTGTCATTACCGCCGTGCAATGGATTTCTGAGGAAACTCATCTACCAGACTGTCAAGCAAAGGTTCTTATTACACCATATTGAATGGATTTGTTTTGTACAACGTCATTGACATTGAAATGTATGATAATAATTCACGGGTGATTTGGTGTATTTTAATTTTTCCCCTCACTTATTTATAGGTTCTTCTTTGTTAAGGTTTCAGTCTGGGGTTCACTTGGCAGCTAAAACAGATGACAAGAAACAGAGGTTTATTGTTGTCACAAGAATCCAAAGCGAGGAGGATATGAGGAAAAAGGAACAGGAAAAACAAGCATCAGAACTGGTAATTAACTGATCTTATTATGTATAATGTATTTAAAATGTCATTCAGAGGTTGTCTGTTTATAAAAGAATTGTCTTCCTCACGGTGTTCATAGAATATGTTTATTGTATTATGT
>CAJDSM010015221.1:0-22304 GCA_903981925.1 Ostrea lurida
ATGTTAACTTCGCCTTTTTGTATCTTTATGTGAAAATATTTATACAACCTTTTGAACTTGCATACGTTACATTTTATTTTACAAAACTAAAATCACAATTTTTATCTACAAACGAAGGAAATGTTATATGCTCTAGAGAAACTCAACAAAACAAAAAAAAAACCATAAGGAGTACACCGGGTACGTGGTAAAATGTTTGATATAGAGGAACTGAATCACATTTAGGAGGGATTTTATTTTTGATGTTAAACATTAAACATATAAACCCATTTAGAGTTGACAAACACAATTTGAACCATCTAAATGCAAAGATAAGAACAATACTTTAGTCTTAATTCTGTGTTATGTAAACGTTATGTATACAAGCAGGCCAATAAAATGTTTATTTAGTAATTTAAAGCATCTTCAATTTTAGAATCACAAATTTAACTTCAAAATGGTACATTTTACCTAAAGAATACTTGTGCGAAATACATAATAAACGTAGATCGATTACTGTACCTTTTAAAAACATCAGTTACCAATAACAAACATCAACCTTTGCACAATAGATAATAAACTCTCTATAACGAGCTTCTGTAATGTATATTCTTGAGTTTTAGTTGAAACCTTTCAAACACATTAGATAGTTGACTTGATCATTAAAAGTGAAATACAAAATTGGGGGGATCACAAACAGCCCCGTTAATACAGTATTATACATATTGTCAACACTGCTAATGTAAAGTGTAAATCTACATGTTAAAAGAATATCCAAATGCCTGTTCTACGCAGTCGAAATATACATGATCATCCCATAATGGACTCGTCTCCTATTGGACATATAATCGAACTCACGTAAAAATCAGTGATGAATTGTAAAATTCTGTCTAAATTTGATAAGTATGTCTTACTGCCCAGGTTGCTGAGCATATACATGTGTCACATTTACAATAGAAGTAGAGTGGGTAACCAATAGGTGTCACATAAGAGTGGGTTACCAACATGTGACAGCATGAAGAGGGTACACAGTTTATAGAAAGACAGACAGATTTCAGAAGTACAACATTCTTAACGAAAATGCAAGTTAATTGCTAGACAATTCTAAAACAATAATAATAGTAACGATGACTGACATCTTTTATGTTACCATGTTTGAAGACAAGTATATTTTTCACAATTAGTTCAACTGATTTAAAGGAACATTTTCAATTATGGCTGTAAAGCCTTCCTTCAACTTCAGTCAGACACAAAATTTATTCCTCTTTGAAGGTCCATGAAGATACGCACTGCGTTAGTCATGTCTTATCTTTTCATCTCATCTCCAGTATAATAGAAATTCAATGTATCATCACATATCACAAAAACTTGTTTGATTTCCTGTATCAGTAAACACAAATTTGAGTAGTTTTAAAAGTCATGTCTGAGGAACACTTGTTATTTTAATTTCATACTCCCAGAAGCATAAAGAAATCTTCTAAACGTCCAAAAGGATTCAATTCAAGATATCAAGGATTTAGGCGGAAGAAATACGAGAAATGTTCCAAGAAGTTTTGGCGTTGGAAATTGTGGCACTATTTTGATGTGGGGACGTTTCCTTAAAATAATCTTGGTAAAGTTCTATTAAGAGAAAAACAGAGACAGACAGGATAAGGATGTTGCCAATGAGCTCCAGGATCATCAACACTCGCTTCCAGCCTTCCGGTTTGTTATCGCAGCATGGTTTAAGTAGAGCAATAGTGATTGTTGCTGCAATCAATGCTTCAACAAGGGCGTACCAGGCCTTCACGAGTTGTACGATAGAAATCAGCTCCGTCGTCTTCACTGCCACGACTACAGCAAGCACTATTTGGGGAAGATCCTTCAGCCAAATACACATGCATGAAATAACAGACAAAACAGCCTTGATTTTCTTGTTTAATTCTGTGGATTTATTTTCTCTCCGTTTATTGCAGAATTTAATTGAAAATGCAATGATAGTTGTAAGTAACATAACAAAGCCGATGACTTCAAATACCAATATTGTCCATTTCACAACCACTGCCCGCTTTATGTTTTCATTATGTGAGTTACCTACTTCAAAAAAGAAGTAACAATCAAATACTAAATCTGCCACCTCCAGGAGACATCTCAGGATAATACACGGTACAACGAAACTCATAATGGTGATTTTTCTTTTTCCTGAAATATGAATATTCAAAATGATTGATCAAGAACATTGTTCTAAAATATAATTTTATACCGTATGTATTTACAGAATGAAAACTACTCATTCAATTCAATTGAAAATGAAATTCATCTCCTGATTAATTGTAAAAATTTTGTAAACAGCATGGAGAGAATTGATTTGTGAAGTGAATAATCTATAAATAAATAAAAAAAAAAGATTTTGATAATGGTGAGGAGGATATGTGCGTGCAATACATGTATTTGAATTATTGCCCCCTTAAATTTAAAGCGGTTCGCGTTTGTTTTTTTTAACATGACCTTTTTGCATTTAACATTTACTCAATATCTATTCATTTAAACTTCAATTGTCTGTTGGTGTAAACAAAACATAAGGGATAGATATCATTTATTTCATAAGATACATAATAATGTCTTCTTGCAATACAGATATAAAAAAGAAGATTTAATACTTGTAATGGAAATTAATAATGACCTTTTTGCGCTTGATATACGGAAAAACTCCTAATATCGAATTTCAGTGATTAGGATCGATGTCAATTTCTAAAATTCCATGTAATGTCATGGTCTTGGAATTATGAAATTTTAAAAAGTGGAGGATTTCGATCAAATCTTTACATTATTGGCCATAATACTGAATTTTTGCACAGAATTGCGAGTAAATTGATTAAGACTTTTTAAAGAGTATGTGTTCTGTTTGAAAAAAAAAACCTCAGTAAAACTAACAAGTAACAATATTTAAACTATCTTAAATTTTGAAACTGTAATATACCTAGATTGGAGTGTTAAAATAGAACGTATATTGGATGAAATAGAAACTGAAATCATATATGGTTACAACTTTTTGATTAATCAGTCCTTCCGCCATACCATACCTGGACAGGGTTTACTTGTAGACATGTGTAATATGCTTGTTGTACCAATGGGGTCAGTATTGAACCAGTAATTACTTAGTTATAGCGTCTTGCGCAGGTGTGCTCAAAAGCGCAGGCGCCATATTCAACTCAGTTGATACGCACAATGATTCCTTTAAAGAGACCAACCATATAATTAAAGATATCTTCAATTCAACATTGAGTTAATGATTTCTTTAATTGAATTGTTGCATTCTTTAAAAGAATTATTATTGCCTGAATTGATTTCCTACACAGCAGCCTTATACATAATATACCTTAACTCAAATTAAAGAGATCATCAACTTATTATACCGCGCCTCAAATCATATTTCACAAAGCAATAATTCCACCATGCACATTAATGCGCTCATCAACTGCAAGAATGAGAGTAATAATTAAATTAATTTTAAGCGCGCTTCAACTCAATTTTTGCTTCCATCAATTGAATTGATGCACGCATTAAATAAATTTTTATCATTAGCTGAATTAATGCGCACATTAATTCGATTGGTGAGAACAAGCACTGATATGATGCACGCAACTGAATTGGAGATATGTATAATTAAAGATATCAGTTTATGTTAATTTGGAGCTCCATGAAGACATATATCCCAACGAACTAGAAATGAAGGACACCACATAGTCCACAATTTTGTAGGTCTTCAATTACCTGCAAGTTTTCAACTAGGCAGGCTGCTTTTAACTATTGATGTGACCGATAAGGCCTCTGAACTACTTACAAAAGGGGTAATAAAAAAATTAAAAGGAATAATATAGGTCCAATGGTTGAGTGCTTGTGAATATTTCGCTGAGATAACTGCATTTGCTTTTATTCACGCATCATAGACGCTTAGAGAAAGAAATGAAAGCAAAAGTTGCTCACTTTTCTTGTAGTAAACACATAGTACTCACAAACAAACCATTTTTGTGATTTTGTGGTCGTGGTAATGATCTTTAGAGGAGTCCAACTTTATTTTTATTAGCTTGAAAAAGAAATGGAAGGAAAACTGTTTACTGTAAAACGAGAATATTTAGCGCACTACTTACTTTAGCGCCTTTAGCGCTGATATTACGATTGCGCTAAATTTAATTGTGCGCTAAAACATTTTATTGACATTAAGTCATCGACGAAGTGGTACCGTTGCGCTAAAATAAGTTTGCGCCAAAAGATTTTCAAATGCTGATTGCGCTAAAAAAAATGTTTTGCGCAAAATTTCTCGTTTTACAGATTGTATCTATTTAAAAAATAATAAAGGGGGGGGGGGGGGGTATACATTTGCAATAAACCATCTTCATGTAGAACGTTTTGTGATTTAGGTCTAATGATACATGTATAATGTAACAATGATATGAAAAACAAGCTTTACACCTTACCTGTCTTTCCATGAAATACTATATTCGGTGTTAAATGGAAATCCGAATATATATAAATAGATTCGCCAATAGAACATTGGCACCTAGTTGGCCTATCAAATTGGTAATTTGAAATACGCGTAAAGTTCATACCCCCAGGAATCTATTCATTATATTCAAAGTTAGGATTTTTTTGTTGTTCCCATTAGGTATTTCGCTAGACAGCAGTAAGTTGCTATAAGAATTTCACTTTAGGTGAAGGTTTATTAAGTGTACAGTCCTTGTCTTCATCTCATGGCTCCTGTTTAACTATTTTATATCTCAATCCCTAAAAGTTTACAGGTTATTAACTACATGATTAAGTAAGGGTTTTCATTTTGCTTTCCCCCCCCCCCGCCCCTCTTTCCTATATATCCACATCCTGGGTTGGGGTTGGGTTGGGTTATTTTCATATACAAAGGTAGTATTTTTCCTTACCATTTTGTATCTTTTCTTAACCTTTTTATTTCATGTGATTTTAGTAAATGCCCTTTTCTGAATTTCGTCTCAATAAAAACAAATATTTTAAAAACTGACAGGATTTATGCATAATTATTAGGTTTCTGGTGGAGTAAGGAGGGGGAAGGGTAAGATTGTATAAGGTGTCAGTTTTCCAGCCATTAGCAGAGGAGATTGTGGTATACTTTCATCAGACCAAATTTGACGTCACAACAAAGTATTTTTAATGCTTTCCGAAAATTTTCGAGCAAGCACATAGATGCTTCATGCCTGTTCGTCCGTTCTTCCGTCCGTCCATCCGTCCGAGTTTGTATTATTTAATCCTTTAATAAGAAATCAATATAATTTATCACAAATGTTGCTTTAGACAAGTATTTGTGAAATATGGTCTTTCAAAGTCATTTCGGAAAGGTCAAGGTTTCTTAAAGGAGAGAGAGTTTTTAAACATTTTACTTCTATACCTTGTATATGAAAATAATAAAATAGTTATGAGCAAATGACTTTAACAAAGGTTATTTGAAGTTATTTTTTAAAGGTCAAGATCACTCATCATAAACTTGATATTATTTCTGATAAACCAATACCACAACATCGTATAGAGATGATTCACGTGACAGGGTATAAGACAGAAGCTTTATCCTTGCTCTCGTGTTTTGTGACATTTTTGATCCAAAATTAGATTACTGTTAGCAACTGTTAAGCTTAGAAATTGAATCACGTGACACCGGTGATTTTGGGGGATCGTGTATATATGTTTCTGGACTTTGATTGTTTTCCTTATCGGGAGATAGTCTAATGTTTATATATTGATGATTTTATATAAATATTTCAGATGTCGTGGAAAGGTTTTTTTTTCACGAACTTCGTGGCAGAGCAGAACATTCCTTTTCAAGTTGTATATTTTTTCGCCAGACTCTGCAAGTCCAGGCCATGTTTACAGACAGTAAAATTGTACCTATATGTATACAAGTGTTAACTGTTTTAAATGTACAGACTGATTAAGTCCAGTAGAAATTAAATAATGATATCATTTATACGACTTATTGTCTGGATACAACAGTTTATCTATGACCCAGTTCTGAGCTGAGGATTTTAAATGAAATAACGATATCCTTCTGTATTTCGCAAAGCGGAAGTGATTAAATAATGATTAAATAATTAGATGAATTGTTTAAGGAATATGTTTGGTTCTACCTGACAAAACTTGTAACAGCATTGTCTTTGCAAGGCTCATTATTACTCCTGCATTTAAGATAATTATGCTTCTGTGTTTCTTAAAACGGAAGTGATTAGAGAATTAGATAAGCTATACATGTGTAAGGCATATGTTTGACAAAGCTTGCAACAACATTATCTTTGTAAGGCTCATTATTACACCTACATGTGAAACAAACTTGGCATTAACACCATTTTTGGTAATCGTACTTATAGTGCAACTGGTATGAAATACCGTACCTATATTGAATTCCAAAACTTCACAAAAACCCTTAAAAACAAAGATACATTGCTGGATCCACCAAATGTTACATCAAGCCCCTGTCTTTTGCTCCTTACTAAAATATTAACAGTCGTGAAGGAGAAACTCCAGGCGTATTGTGCAACACCATATATCGGAAGTGTTGTAAACCAAATGTGGATTCTGAAAAATTCTAAAGAATTTCTAGCACATTGAAGTCGCAGAACTTTTCTCAAATCAAGAACATTAGAGCATATGATTTTTCAAAACTTTACATGACCATTTCCCACGATAAATTAAAGACTAGACTTTTGACCTGTAAATTGCTAATTCTTATTGATTGGCTTGATAGATTAATGTTGATTAATTAAAGTTTATTTGAATAAAATGTAACAAGTTTTGAAATTATTATTATAAAAAATCAGGATATGCATTTTTTTAACGAATCAGAGGGATACGAGATAATATGAGACGTGGGGAAGTTGCTTATCTGTTATATATGTCTTTGAGTGAACTAAAAGACACCACAGACTTATAAGGTTATATCGACCATACAATTTGAAAATGCTGACTTCAAACATGACCGTCATTATTATCATGTACATTTATATAGCGCCCTATATAATTAAAAAATACCCTAAGGCGCTTTACATAAAAGTCCTAATTTATTTAAGAATATACATGCATGTAAAACAGTGACAGCTAAATACAAACAAGCAACACTCCAAAGATCTCTAAAATCTAAAGTTATGTCCACTTAGAGGAAATATATGATATAAAGTTTTTAAAGTCAATCATATTATGATAACAAAAATTACATTTAATACTTATATAGAGTTCATTTAAGACCAGTGTTTCACATGTTAAAAAGCACTTTTGAAAAGGTAGGCCTTATATCTACTTTTTAAAAACACAGATCGCTATCTAATGACCTTGTTGCGTTTTGACAAATTACCATAAGTCGTATGTTGACTGATTTGTTTTTTACCCTTGTTAAGACTGTCATTTTCATTACTAGATTTGACTACGGGTAATCCCCGTTTAACTTCATTTCTCGACTAACGGGCTCACAGCGGGTGTGACGGTCAGCAGAGGATACTTACTCCTCAAGGTACCTAATCCTGCCTTCGCTTTTTGGTCGGAGGTCCGCGTTGCTCTACACTCGATTTTGTATACATGTATATGTTTTTTTGGACTATGCTTAGATTTAGCAACTGTTTACTTCACCAAATTTATATTACAACCGACATAATAAAACTCATAGCATTATACAAAAAGGCGAAGTTAACATTGTGTCAAACGTATCCATAATCCAAAATACATTACAAAATCGAGTGTAGGGCAACACGGACCTCCGACAAAGCGGACAGTAGGATCAGGTGCCATGGAGGAGTAAGCATCCTCTCGCTGACCGGTCACACCCGCCGTGACCTTAGTCGAAATCAAAGTAAAACGGGATTACCCGTTAGTCCAATTTCTAGTAGAAAATGACAGTCTAACAAGGGTATGAAAACAAATCAGTCAACATATGGACTTAGTGATAATTTGTAATCGGCAAACAAGGTCATTATAGCGACCCGTAGAATTTGCGAAATGAATGACTTTTAAACGAAGATTCGTTATAACCTGCAGCATCAACTTTTTTGTTAGTAGTTGGCCTCGCTTAAAAAGTCCGCATACGCATAGCATGCTCTTGCGTATCGAATCAACTGGGAGATATACACACCATAAAGCAGGTGATAGTGGTATATTACTACATAGAAAGGAAAGTTGACGATTTGCAAAGTCAAAAGTCATCACGCTTATCAATACAGTACCCCGCAACGTTATTTCTTGACATGATACACGATAGAACACGATACACGCACGATAGGATAGGATTCACGCACGATACGATAGGATACACGCACGGATACGATAGGAAAACGCAAAAACCTGATAAACGGAAAAACTGATAAAAACGATGTTCACGATAGACCTGATAAACGCAAAACCCGATAAACGATCTTCACGATGAACGGAAAACCTGATAGGAAATGTTGTAAATTTAGAAGCAATTTAAGACGGAACGAAATTTGTATTTACTACAATTAAAATTGCACATTGTTTTATGTTGAAATTAACATTCAAGGGTTTCAATATCCTTTATAAACATAACACGTATATCCTAAAGACATTTTCTAATTGAAAAGGAATGCATGTACATGTGCGATAACTAATGACGATAACATTTTTCTGTAATAATTTTACAATATCAATATTTTTTTTTTAATTCCATACTGCGATTTTAATTAAATATGAGCATTTGATCGACTCAGACCAGAGACATATATAACATGAAAGCTTTACCCAACCTGTAGAATTAAAAAGCGTATGGTTGATTCGTACACATGTACATGTAAACATATTATAACAATTGCAAACAACATTTTTGTCATGGGCGTTAGATGGAAATGCATTGATGAATTTTTAAGCAAATCTGGCATTTTATCTGCTTACAATTTACTAAACGAAGACCGCGCAAGCGTAGACATATTCATTTGGAGGCTGGTTGATTTTTTAGGTATTAATAAATAAATATTTAACTTCAGACAACCAAACAGACGATTTCTGAAGTGAAAACTGGAAAACCTAGTATTAAAAAAAGGTCACATTTTCACTGTATATGTTTTCCGTTGACTGCGTATATGGTGTTGGAACTGGGTGTGTGTATTATTAAGCCCCTATAGCTTTTTGTTAAAACGTCATAAATGCCAAACGACTTTAGACCAACTTTCCCTCTTTAATTATTACCCCTCCTTTAATTTGTACAATTAAATCAAACAAAATTAGCCCGGTTTCCCCTTCTCTTTCGGATACCTGTATGTGTAAATATCCAAATGGCGGACCTAGAAGGGGGGGGGGTCGATCTTGTCATTTGATTGAGAGATTCCTAAACCAGTGGATGTTGGGCGTGTGTTTAATAAATATAATAATTCAAGTGTATAAACGTCCGGGTATGACGTTTTACATCGTTGTTTCAGAAGTTCTCTTTTTCTAGTGTGTCTATCATTCTGGTAATGTAAAGTAAATAATGTACATGTGATGCTGACTGAAAATTTAGCTAGCTGTAATATTATTCTAAGACAAATTATTAAATTCGCTGGGATGTGAAATAAATCACGTAATATTTTTGTCTGTGGCGAAGAGGTGGTTGTAGTGAATTCACGCGGCCATTCACTGTTTAAATTAACAAATGTAATTTCGCTGCACGTTTATACACGCGGCTGTTTGATACGATAGAATCCCGCAACTATGAGTAATACTGTACTAATATTCATAAAAAATTCAAATATCATGTAAATTGGTATTCTGATAACAAACAAATTAGACACAAATGAAAAAAAAAGCGGCTTTTTAAAAAAAAATATTGGAATATCAAAGACCGCATATATGACCCATGAAAAATTCCCAAATATACTATCGGCACAATGTACAATGTATACACATGTAAAAATAAGGAAAACAGAATGACAAGCACAAAAGTCGCGCCCAAATGACCGATTTTTTTGAGATCGAAACACTCTTGGTGCCTGATGTAAATCTTTAATCTGCTAAAGGTGTGAAATCCGACTGTCGTGCGAATGCACGGGTAATACACAATACACTAATACAAAGGACGCGCACCAAGTCCAGCGTATAGTTTGGTACATACAGGTATATACACATGCAAGTAGTAATACAAATGCGAAAAATTTTGGTGTAAATTAAAAATAGCCCTTATTACCATCGTATACAAGAGATGCAATTTACTGGAGGAGCGGGGGTTGTCTTTCAAATTGATTTCCTATTTCTCTAGTAGACTTAATTACAAATATAATTAATTCAATTGTTACTACAGACAGCCAAAACTTTGGGTTCTTAATTACTGTGGACGCCTCGATTTGTTTTGACGAACCAAGGCCACTCCCAGTCTTAAAATGATATTGTCACGCACTTCGATTCCTAAAAAAAAATAGCATTCTTAGACAAAACGAATTGAGCTTTCGGAAAGTATCGTACTTTTTCCTTAGATTAATAATTATGATCCCGATAGTTATCCGAAGATACACGATACATAAACGGAAAACCTGATACAAACGCAAAACACCGATCACCGATAACCTTGTAATTACGCAAAAACGATAGAAAACGGAAAACCTGATTACACGATACGATAGGATTTAAACACGCACGATACGATAGGATACACGGCACGATTACGGATAGGATACACGCACGGATAAGAACAACGATAAAAAATGTCAAGAATAACGTTGGCGGGTACTGTAATGTAGTTGTCAGTCTGCATTAGAGTCAATGTAATAAATGATTCCAAATATGAAGCAGGATATGTCAGATTCTGTGGTGGTCCTTTATGTCGAGTCTTCGGGATATATCGAAATGGAACATAATTGTGAAATTTGATGATTGTTATTGATAGCACATCATCTATATCACTATATGTAAGGTTGAAGGACACGGCAAGTTTTTTGTTTTTACCCGTAACAGTTTCATGTACAAAATTCTGCTTCATTATGAATACAAAAATAAGTCTGCAATAAGGGGCACAATTAGTGCCCATAGGAATACCTACGGATTGTTGGAAGACCTGTTCTCCAAAGACTACATAAATATTATCTATAAGAAACCCAAGCATGCTCTTAATATTTCTACTTCAGAAGTACTTGTGTGGGCAATCAGAGTGTTTCTAACAAAATATGTGTTTTGTTTCCCAACGACTAGAAAATTCGTATCTTTCGGGGTGCCGTTTTTGTTTAAAAAGCAGTTATCTATAATCTGAAAAAAGCCTAGATTTTAATTTTGATCGTGCAGGAATCGTTTGTCTGTAAAGTGTGGAGAAATCATACGTTTGATGCAGGTCCAATTTTTTGAAAATTTCTGTGATTTTGTTATCACAAAAGCTTCTTTTAGAGTTTTTTAAGAATTTCCACATCTGATTGACACACTTCTGGAATTATGTGTGGAACAGTATCTCTAAGAAGATTCTTTGATAGCTGTTAGTAGTTTTTAGTCAAAAGTTAGAGAAAGAGGCTTGTGAGCACTACTGGAGCCAGCGATGATATCTTTGTTTTGTAAGGGTTTTTTATGCAATTTCGCGAATCCAATAAAGGTATGGTAATTTCAAATTGATCCTTGATTCTTCGGAATATTTGGAAAGTGTTTAAAACAGGAAAGGTGATTTTGAAGAATTTCATCTTTTGCTTGAAATTTCTTAGAGTGTAAGTAGGATTCCCAGATGTTGAAGTAAACCCTAGTTCATTTTAAAAGACCAATTTATAATGAGTAACTTTTACCCAAACCAAAGACAATGTTGTTACTAGCTTTATCAGCTGGAACCAGTTTACCAAAATTTTCATGTAGTACTATGTAACTTCATTTACCCACTTCTGGTTTCTAAAAAACAGGAGGGATAAATAGTACGCATTTTTCCCCGTTTAAATTGGTGGAATACGGGATTTTAAAAACTCCGAATACTTTTTACCATTCAGGACAAAGTGTTCAAGCCCTCTCCCTCAGATTTTGTCCCAGCGGTCTGGCGTATCTCCACAGAATTTTCATGATAGGTCATGAAATTATGTCGCCATTTAAATGAGCGAGGTTTCTTCGAAATTAGGACCTTTCAAAATAAGGGATTGAGAATCCTCATTTTTTGGACTATATTTATATCCCCCCGTAATAATATGACCAGTTGGGACTATAATTAAATGAGGAGAGGAACATGTACACTTTGGAGGATTCCGTGTAATTGTTCATTATCTAGGCACTGCAACGCTGTTTTGTAATTAAAATAACTTGGATTGCTAATTAGTGGAATTATATCTATATGAATACAAGGTTGTGGATTTTCATTCTTAAAGTAATGGCGGAATTACAGACTGTACTTTTTTTGTGAGGATGTTGTTAATGGTTGACAGCATCATTCCTTTATGTTCAAATTTTGAGAGTAGGGAATCGGCGAGGTTTCTGGAGTTCACACTCATCCATTAATACGAGGTGTGGAACAAAGAGTCTGGCTGTGATGACAACATTCCCCAGATATAATCAAGTCATGTTATTCCGGTTGTGGAGGAATTCCCAAGTAGACCTTACACTTTAGTTTTTTCTTGTAATTCATACAAAATTTTCAAAGGGACAGAGTAAAGTTTGGTGCGAATGTGATTGGGACCAATGGTTTATTCATAATGGTTAAAAGAAGAGTCAAAGAAACATTCATGTATTATTAAGGTTTGTGTACGAAAGATGGTCCATGACTACGTTTACGTATCTTATAAATATACTTTTATATTATATATATATATATAATCATAACGTATAAATCTTAAACAAACACAACCTAATAATTGATATTTACAGTTTTACTTTATTTTCGACTAAGGACTCACGGCGGTGTGACCGGTCAGCAGAGGATGCTTACTCCTCCATGGCACCTGATCCTGCCTTCGCTTGTCGGAGGTCAGTGTTGCCCTTACACTCGATTTTGTATATGTTTTTGGGACTATGATTACGTTTAGCAAAATGGTTAACTTCGATATGTGTGTTTTATAAACAGGCCGTGGCCAGTATCGCCAAATAAAGTCATCAACGAGTACTTTCCTAATTTTGTACTTTACTGTCATTAGCACGATAGTGCATAAATTGGAGCTCAATGCATCTTTTATAATCTTATAACTTGCAACGAATTTCTCCGGTTTAGAGAAACCTGCAATACTACAATGATCGACATCATCACAAAAAAGGATTACCTTATTATCCACACAATGCTAGTGATTTTTTGTAAATTGATGGCGATTTCCCCACCTTGATCCGACACTGTTATATATAAATTGGCGAAGTAAAAACATTGTGTAAACGTAATCATAGTCCCAAAAAACATATATACAAAGTCGAGTGTAGAGCAACCACGGACCTCCGACAAAAGCGAAGCAGGATCACAGTGCCATGGAGAGTAAGCAACCTCTGCTGACCGGTCACACCCGCGCGTTGAGGCCTTAGTCGAAACAAGTTAAACGGGATTACCCTGTTGTCAAATATAAAATGGCAAAGTAAACAATGTGTTAAAACGTAATCATAGTCCCAAAAACATATATACAAAACCGAGTGTACGGGCAACACGGACCTCCGACAAAAGCGAAGGTAGGATCAGGTGCTATGCATGGAGGAGTAAGCATCCTCTGCTGACCAGTCACACCCGCCCTGAGCCCGTAGTCGAAAACAGTAGTACATAAACAAATCTAATACGAATATGACAGTCTAACAAAGGGTATGGAACAATTCAATCAGCATATATTTGTAATCGCAGACAAGGTCATTATAGCGAACGTAGAATTAGCGAAATTTTTACTTTTTAAAACGAGATCACCCTGCAATATCAACTTTTTAGTTAGTAGTTGGTCTTGCTTGTATATCATATACAACGTCTATTCCATAAATGTGTGTCGACTATCTGCATCGACATCGACAGAGCCACATTAACGGCCCCGGTGCACTGGCCAAAAATGCTGTCTCTGAGAGATACTCTGTAGGAGTATCAATTTCCTATCTTTGAAGCTGCGCACCAATATCTGTGGTTGCTTATGGAGTGAGGTACACTATTCACACGAATTGATGTTGCATGGGTTTCAACAGTTATGTTTAATGTCAGCATTTTGCAAAAATGACGATCTAGTTTGCCCATACAATCTGCCATTGGGTCAAATGTTGTCTGACGCTATTAAGCCGTTCTTTATGCACATATTTTGACTACGGATTACTCCGTGTACCTGATCAAGACAATGGACTCACGGCGGGTGTAACCGGTCGACAGGGAATGCTTACTTCCCCTAGATACCTGATCCCACCTGTCGTGTATCCAGGGGTCCCTCTTTGTCCAACTCTTATTTCGTATTATGTTTGGGACTTCCAAGATTGATCTCTGTTCGTTATCTTTACCTTTCACCATGCAGTGCATTAATGATGACAAGAGGTAGTATTTCGGAGTATTTTCAATTTGGGGAGAATGGGGATACTTGTTTGAAAATTTTGGAATGAAGTGCCCTATAATTATGGTGCTAGACTGTTTCACTGCTTGCCAAGATATATTAATGCAATATCTAGATGTCTCATTATGTCAATATACTTGATGCAGTTTGACCACAAGCTTGTTAAGGTTCGAGCTCCTCTCGAACCTGAAAAAAAAGGCAAAAGTTAAATAAAATACGTGAGAAATGGTTCATGTATTACATTCAGATTTCAGCATGATTTCGAATGTACTGTATAAATTTCATATGCTGATATAGAAATATTGAAGTTTCAAAATCATATTTAGCAGAATTGTTCAAACAGCTAAAAGACGAATCAATGCAGGCTTCGAGGCCAAGTCTTCCACGACATTTTGAAATAAACATTAGTAATGAAAATGCATTTCATTACATTTATATGGTAATTGCGACCAATTATAATTATCACATGCGGGGCATTCATGTCATACAGACTAGTTTTCAATGATTAATTTTTTTATACTTAAAATGCTTTTTTTTCTTCTGAAGGGTAAATTTGAATGTTTCAGTTTCGATATCCTTCACTTTTATTCATATCAGATTTCTTCAAGTATGTTCTTGTTATAATCACTGTAGTAGAAGTTGGGATGGGGCTTTACATCTATAAACATGGTTTCATGTTTGTAACGTTCAAAATTGATTTTTCTGCATTTCCATGGGCAATTTTCAACAGATTTAGTATAAAACATTTTGTGGTAGGGAAATTAAAATTGTAAGTGTCATAACCACTATATTCATTCTTGGGTATGACGGATGGGTTCAAAACAGTTTTGAGTGAGAGGGATCAGCTGGTAGGAAATTACATCCAATGAATACAGATTGTCCTTATTATATTATTTAATTCAAATTTTAAGACATCTACTTAATGTCTATAGACATAAATGAAGGGAGTACTTGCAAAATTATTTAAGATTTCAAATTTTCTAAAATAGTGAATTCTATAGGAAATAAATGAAGGAATAACTTGCAAAATTATTTAATTCAAATTTTCTAAAAGACATCTAGTGAATTCTATAGGAAATAAATGAAGGAATAACTTGCAAAATTACGTCATAATAACACCTAAATCCTGACATATCATATAACACTGATATATCACTAGTATATCATATAACCCTTAAATACTAATATATCCTGCCTTCGATTTTGTCAGAGGTCCGTGTTGCTCCTACACTCTCTTTTGTATATGATTGTTTGTTTGGTTTGTGTTGTTGGTTTTGGGTTTTTTTTTTTTTAGTTTTTTTCATTATTATTGCGTTGAACACAATGTTAACTTCTCCTGTCTATATTGAACAGATGAATGACGTAAATTTTGATAGTATCGAGACAAGAATGGCAAAGATAACGAACAGTGATCAATATCACAAGTGACAATAGAATACAAAAACCAAGAGTTGGGCAAACAAGGACCCCCAGACACACTAGAGGTGGGATCACGTGCCTAAGAGGAGTGTCTGTTTCTTTGTCCGATGGAATAATGATGTGTCTTCTCATAAATTATTGTACTATACACATACAAGAATGATATTGATACAAAGCCTGAGTAGTCTACAATAGAGGAATGCTTCTTTATATGCAATTATATGTATTTTTGTGTACTTAGCTCAGGTGGACGGGTATACACATTTGAGCTGGTTGCCCCAAGTTTCGCTGCATTGTCAGCGAAACGTTATTACCTTCCCACGTTACATCGATTAAAGGACACATGTCTGCTTCCTTATGGATGTTCCTCATTTGGAAAAATTAGACACCAAAAAGGGTTATTTTAGTATGCAATACTAATGATGGGCTATATCCATTACATAGTGTCGTCAATTGTTTGTATTGTTCCAGCTGAATGACAGTTGTAAAATGTTCGACAGTTTGAGCACTAAATAGGCGTAAGGCATTGATAAAACTTTTTAACTCAAAACAATGAAGCAGTGTACAGAACATTGATTGCTATTTTTAGGTATAACGATCGATAAATGCAGCGACATGTCCTGTATTAGGGCTATTTACACTTCATTCTGAAAACACCAATTTCTAATTTTGAAAAGAATTTGTTATTGTAAAGAGGTTATATGTCCCACTTGTAGATATTTGTACCATCTCCAAAGAATACAAATACAAACTTTCAGTTTGATGGATCCGATGTAAACAAATACGCTAGCTATTTTGTAAGCATGCGCATGCATGATCTAAAAGGATCGGTGTGTGCATATACACGTATCGTTGATAGTATTCAAAACGAAACTAGACCTTTTAGGAAAAACCCTAGACGGTAAATTAAGATTACACAAAACAAAAAGCGATGGAAGTAATTTATTTGAGACAGAGCAAGGTAAATACTCATTTCTGAATCATTGTAATTACAAAGAACTTATTGTTATACACCCTAACATATATGTTGGTTTTATCATGACTTAATGATATGATGCTGTGTCATAATGTTTTATCTTTTTGGTCAAGATAAAAGTCGTATAGAACGAACAGAACGTACACTAATATCTAATTTCGCCAATACATTGTCTGATGTTAACGAAAATTTTAAAATTTAGTTTTCAGATGAAGATATAAAAAAAATATCACCAATACTATCAAATTCCATGTTTTTCACCATGGCAAGTAGCTACAAAACAGAATCACAAAAGAACGCCATGCTGATGAATGAATTCTTGTACTTTTCAAGACATAAAAAGACCGTGCGGAGATACTTCGGAGGAAGCGCTGCAGAGGGAACAAATATAAAAACAAGTGATATCGATAAAATGATCGTGGGGCCTAACATTTATGTATGTTCTGAAAGAACTGATGGAGAGCTGGTTAAAGGTCATGTTTTTCTAATTGACTCAAGTGACTCATCTCAAGGTCACACGAAACTTGTTCTTTTGAAGACAGATCCAAACATGCCAACAGTATTTGACAATGAGGGCAAAAGTTTTTATGATATGCTGGTTGAAACTCAAGATGGAAGACGCTTGCTCTCTAGCGAAAAAGTCGTTTCGTTTTGGATGGATTTTATGAGAAATAGACAAACTACGACCGGGCCACCAGAAACGTTTCGACATGGACCATGTGCGGCAACTGTTAATACAGATCCACAAGGTTATATCAAGGACGAGATCGGGGGTTTGATAGAGCAAGATTTCGCTCATGGTCTTCCGTTTTGTAGTCCACCTTCTGCGGGGAAGGACTGGCTGAGGAATCGAGTAAATTTCAGGTGGCCATCACAGAAAATTGTACAAGACATATCATCTTTGAAATGCCATGTCGTTGCTGTTGGGGATAAAATGTCTCAACATTCCTCATTAGAATGGAGGATTTCATATTTATTATGGGAACGTCAACTCGTTTGGTGTTTTAACGACATACAGCTTCAATGCTAATGTTTTGTAAAGTCCTGCTGAAAAGCACATAAGATTCCGTCGCTCCGGGCATCGAATTAAGTTCGTATCACATGAAAACAATAGTGTTTTGGGAATCGGAAAACACTGGGGGAAATTGTTGGCGGCAAGAATTCTTAATCCATTTCGTACGAAATTGTCTTTGGCGTTTGAGAGAATGCATTTTAAACCATACTCTTAAACACTTCATAGAACGAGATAATAATTTATTTCGGTGGAGAATGTGCGATATCGAAATCAGAGAAAAGGTTCTGAAAGTGATTGAGGATATATTGCAGGATGTAATTACTTACTCTCTAACATGCATTGATGGTTTCGATTTGACAACAACTTGGCAAAAGAGTGACAAAAATATTGAGAGATTCCTTAGAAAATGCCATGCCTGTCATGACTCCCGAATAACGGTTGATTTTGATGATTCCAAACGTCCAGTGGAGTTGTATTATCACGAGAAAGCGTCTTCTTTGGGTGTTAACCCTGAAACAGTTTTAGCTGATTTTAGCACTCTTGCCCAGTACCACGTATCATTTGAGGATTGTGACGGAGATCCCGAGGTAGACGTCGGATTCAAGCGATCTGTTAAAATGTTTGTTCACCTGCGATCCGCTATGATCTTAACAAGACGATTACAGCCATTGAGGCACAATGCAAGTGCCAGCGAAAAAATTCAAAAGCTTATGAATTTCATGGAGGAAAATTCCACACTTGACGCAATTTCCGGTAAATTGTATGTAGCAACATGTTGGCTCGCTTTTGATAAACGTGACGAAGCATCTAGAGTGCTAAAAGATATTACCTCATCCACTAGACATGCTAGTATATTAATATACACAGGCATGTGCTCAAATTGCGAAATAATGCGAGTGTCAGGGCAAACCTTAAAACAGGAGAAAAGAATCCCGCCTTGTCCCAGCTCCCGGATGGAGTCCCTGGCAGTCGCACATGACGTGATCTTTGCACAAGAGGACTGTCCAGTCCTGCCTGGTGCGTTGAAGTACGAGTGCATGCTGGATAGAGCATAACTGCTTCATCCGGCAGTGTATTTCTTATATTTAAGATTTTTATGTTGCAAAACGCAAGAAAAAGCGGAAAATATTGCTCATTTACATGCCGTTGTAAATGATTGCAACGGAACCTTGCACAGTCACAAGGGTTATAATATTTTAGGATATTGTTACTTTGAAAATGGAAATTTCGAATCAGCCTTTAACTGTTATGCGGCATCCTTCTTGCAAACTGTAGAAAGTGGCAGACCAAATGCAGCAATTTATATGATGCTTATTGTTATACTCAATATTTTCCAAATACAATGATCGAACATTTGACACCATGAAGAATTAATCAAAATGGTTCATTCACAAACTCTCGTTACAAAATAGCCCATGTAGCTTGTGAAATCACAGGACTTTTCATAACAATGGACTCATCCTAATAAACTTGCTACAAGACTTTTATTATATAGATTTATTAACTTTAGATGATAATATTACATATTGAATTGTACATGTATTTTCATGTTTATACCCTTGGAAACAAAGATTTGGGGGCATATAGTTTTTGGTCTGTCTGTCTGTGGCAAACACTTAAACCTTGGTCATATCATTTACACAGTTAAAGTTTCACCTCAAAGACGAAGGCCCTATTTCACGACTGGTGTTGGCACGTTAAAGAATTTACTTCATTGCTGCAGCCTTTAGCTCTTGGCTATGATCTACATATGTGGTACTTCACCTTAAACATGTAACATCTTAATAAGAATTAAAAATCCTAAAAGGAACATTTTTGTTACATCTGAACCTCCTTTTCTATAGTTATGCTCTATCGTATAAATTCGATATTCAAAACTTGAAGATAAGGGTTCTGTGGTTGTTTTTTTTTACGTTCCGTCGAGGATTTTAAACTCAGTTTGAAAGGTTACCAGTTCTCGGTAATGTATCACAAATTTACACTTATATTTAACCCATGGTGCTGTAGCAGTGCAGATTCTTTATTGTGACAACTCCTATCGTGGCATGGGACTTCTGTTTTTAAGGTCATATCTGAAAGACCAATGATTCTCACTCCTAAAGGCCGTGCGTTTGGTGAAGAAGCAATCACAATCTTAACGTCTTCAGTTTGGCATGGTACGAGCAGGCTCGATCTTACGACTTCCCAGTTGCAAACCGAGCCGTCTAACTATTGAATTTCCGCGATTGGTAAGGAAAATGCATTGCGTCATCAATACTATAAGAATGCTTGTTTTGAATACTGTACACGTACAAAGCAAAGTACTATGGGTAAGAATCATGGTCCATGAGTGTTTTATCTTGTTAAATAAAGACCCTGTAACTCGTCGGAGTTTGTGTCCAAAGTATCATTATGCCATCATTCAATAAAATATGATAATCAAATCCATTTTTTCTTGAGGGAGGGTACCTTGCAAAATCGATTAGAACTTATTTCTGTCAGTATTTTATTTATAACCTTTGGTGTAAGACCAGGTGGATTAACGAACCAGTTAATTTTACTTTTCCAGACCTGAGTGAAAGTATTAATTGCATCTACTAGGACACCAATATTACGAATTAAATCACACAATCTTTTTCCATTCACAATTGGAACATTTCTGCGCCAAAATTCAATCTCTCATAAAGCTTCTGCTGATATTTTAACTTTAGCTTTCCAGACCAGCTTTGTTCCATATGCAGTTTCATACTCTACCAACGTCAATGCAAGTGACTATTGCTCTCTGTTTTAGTGTTTTGTTTTCTATTACCCAATGTGAGCTCCCTGTTAACTCTGACTGGACAAACACGTCAACTTTCTTTTTTAATTAAAGATTTTTTTTTAAATTAAATATATTTAAAACTTCAAGTGCCTGTGTTGAAAACCACTAAATTTTGTTTCAGAAACAGTATCTTTTTTGAGGGGGGGGGGGGTCAACTTCGGCCATTAATAAAGCTATTTATCTCTGAAAATTATACACCCTTTCATGTGTTCATGTGGAAGTTCCTAGTTACATGTATTTCCAAAACCTTGTAAACTCACAAATTGTTCGCTGGGTACATATAACGTGTAAGGACATCTAATTATACAGCGAGTTCAGTTGAACACCTGTTTAACAGGGTTTTTTTAATGGAAGCTTGCAACATTCATATTTTTATGCATCTTTTATGACAGCAGCCTAGCTACATATATATACCTTTGTTGAAACAGAAGAGATCAGATAGTTAGTATCCTTGGACTACTAGTATATCACACTTCACATCCTTTTAATTCCTGAAATTGATTTTTCTCAATTTAGCATTTTCTACAATATCCCAGAATAAAATGTTAAGTGTGAAACTTATCGTAAGATTTATCTTAAGATTTTTATATCTTAAGATATTTTTGTGAAACAACAGTGACAATCTTTTGATTGTCATATGTCAGATCTTAAGATAATCATAAGTCTGTCTTTGACAAACTAGTTTTGTAAACCCATCCCTGGTTCTCATTCTAACAATATTGCCGAGGACAACTTTCATAGAAATTATTTAACCAACAATTTTTGCCAAAAATGCTGCATGAAAATAAAAAAAATCTGGCATAATTATTTCTTTATATCTAATTTCCGAATTGCATCAAGATGGTTGTCATTTCAAAATGGCTGCCAAAAATGCAGTTTGTTAGACTTTAGTTTGTAGTTTAAATTTAGGATCCAAAGTCCATCCGACATAGGGAAATAGATGTTCGAGGTCATTTGTGTTGACATTCCAACAGGATATAACTTGTTATCATACTAGTATTTTACAAAATAAATTTCACTATTTTTATTCACTAACCAAGGAAATATGTTATATACCATTGACAATTCAACAAAAATATAAAGTGTACATGTACAACGGGCTTCTAATAATGTATATGACATTTGACTTTTACGACACAGTATTATGCATATTGTTAGCACTGCCAGGGGAAAGTGTAAACATAATTCTTCTTTTTTTAAAATATCCAAATGAATGCCTGCCTGTTCTATGTAGTCAAAATATACATCACAATCCCCTGAATGACATATCTCCCATTAAACATATCGCCAAATTCACATAAATATCAGCTATAAATAGTAAAGTTCATTCTAAAATTGAAATTGCATTTTACTGCCGTGATTGCTGAATATAGAAATTTGCATACTTGTGTCAGATTTACATTCGAAGTAGAGTGGGTCATTAACCCGTGACAGCACTAGCATGAAGAGGGCAGACAGTGTATAGGAAAGCAAACAAAATGCAATTTCATTTTAGATATTTTTAACGTTACACACGAGTCCATCTGAAGATACTGACATCTTGTATGTTTTTTGTCTTTTGAAGATAAATACTTTTCACACATAAGATTCGATCAATTTTCAATATTGGTAGCAGCATTCAACTTCTATTGTCATCAGTACTGCGTTTACAGTTAAACACTGAACTTCGGCGGAATGCTGTGGAATCATTTTAATTCGTGGGGG
>CAJDSM010015228.1:0-11352 GCA_903981925.1 Ostrea lurida
TTTACATACCTATTGATGAATTCAGTGCCATTTTCTAAAGTTCCTTTGAAATGAATTTGTACTATGTTTCCAGTTTGGGCTTTTTTCTGGCAGTCTCCGGGGGGCGGGACTATGGTGTATATATCTACTTTCTTTGGTGAGGGCTTCCCATCTTCACAGGTCACAAATACAACAAAATAAATTAGACTTAGTAATAACTTGATCAGAGACATGTTTAAACTATGGACTTCAACGGACAAAACTAACAGTTTATAGGAGAGAGATTCCAAGAGGAAGAAAGACCTAGATTTTGACGGATTATTTTTTTTGTAGTAGCAGAAGGGCCCAGAGGGAGACACGTATACCATACTGCTACCCGCGGGGACTGGTTGCTTCGTGTTACAGCATACGCGATCTACAAAACGCTTCTCTTCCCGGTCCTGTTACACGACTCTTTTTCTAGCTATATGGTCTTGATGTAATCCAGTCATCCTAACATTGGAGATAGTAAATTTTCATTTTATTGGAATACATGTTTCCTGATAAAGATATCGACACATTTTTTATAATTGAGTGAATAAGTAATTTCATGTTGGAGTTCCTTTCAAATTTCATTTACTGACTTTTTTCTTTTTCGGACAACCAAAACCTCGGACAATACATTGAATACTATTGGCAAGCTTTCCCAAACCCTATTTCATAACTGTTGAAATAGATATAACAAATGAGGTCCTGAACCCAAAAACCATATGGGCCCAATTATTCTCCTCAAGGCGAAAAAAGAAATTCCAAATCTACAAGACTAAGAATTTCTGAATCTAAAGGACACCATCGTCATTGTCGCAAAGATGAGTTGGCTACTGCATATAGAGGTTCTGGAACAAAGCGTTTGTATAAAAAACGACGTTCTCGACGCCCATTTGATCCTTGAAGTAAATGAAAATTATGACACTTTACTGTACATCTACAAGATATCACTATAATTCCAAATCATTGGTTTATATGTAAATTTGTATTCTAACCAGGGTGTGTGGTGTTCTTGTTTTTTTTTTTTTTTTTTTTTTTATAGATAAAACATGTATTGGGCTCTAATTTTGCCTCCAGGGATGCATTGAAAACTATGAAACATTATTGCACATCTACAGGACACCACCTACTCATAATCCAAAGAATACTTATTGGTTACTTCTTCAAATGAAAGGGGAGTTTCAGGAAGAGAGTGACAGATTGAGCAGGGTAACAATATACCCAACCTAGAGGTTATAAAACTTGTTGAGTATGTTTTCAAATACTCTGCTCAAACTCAAAATTTGTGCTTTAAATCGTTATAAAACTTGATGAAACCATTCTAATACCAAAATGGAGTACATGCTCAAGATTTTGTCAGCATGCTCCGGAGCTTGCAGAGTCGTCCTCAAAACAAACATGGCTGTGCACAGACAAATGTAATCGACACAGAGTTTGAGTACAGTAAAAGTTTTATAACCTCCAGACTAGAACTTTCTAGAGTAGCAAAACAAAACGCTATCTAGACTCAAACCCGCGATCTACCGATCTATAGTGCGACCAATCGAAAAGGGATGCTTGCTCCTCCTATCCAGAGGTCTGGTGTTTGGCCCATTCGTAATTTGTTTTCCGTTTAGGATTCTGTTAACTTCTCTTTTTTCATCAGCAGTCGACACATCCGAATGAGCTACCCAGCGAGGCACACAAATTTACAAGGAATATACAAATATCGCTGACATTTCTGTTTTTATTCATGAAAAAAAACCCAACAACATGTAAATAGACGAATAAATGAATAAATGCATGCACAGAAGCATCACAGATCTTCCCTGAATTCTGTCTCATTTTCCTCTTTTTCTCTCTGCTGGTGTTTCTGGAAATCTTCGATAGCGTAGAACTCGTCACGGGTAAGGGCGTCATCACCGTCAACGTCACCGATGTTCATAATCGTCTGCGTGAGGAAAGCAATGCCGTTTTCGTCTGGCGGTGTTTCACCAAATATTTCAGCAACGTCAGGCAGAGTGAAATACTTTTTCAACTGAAAATAAGGAAACATATCTTTATTTCGCAATTTTAATACTTTTCATCATTGCCGACAAATAATTTCTCCATACGCTGCTTTTCCCCCTCAACATTTTGTAAAGATTTACATATACACATGTATGTACTTTGAGGATAATAATGTACAAGATTTAAAATGTTCAACATTGGTGCAGAGCAAATTTCAGCAAAATCATCCTGATGATAAATAGTTTGAGATCTGCTTTGTGCGATTTAGTTTGAAAACATTACCTCTTCCGAAGTAAGACGTTCATCTTTATCCTCATCTAAAGCCTCAAACATGTCAATATCTTTATCAGACATATCCACTACTTCCACTTCATACAGTAGCCAGGAACCTCCAGGAATCTTGTCTGAAGTTGGTATTTTTATTATCATTATTATTAAGAAATATCACACTGTTAATATATATCATACTAATATCCTTGCTAATCTACGTATGAAGTTTTCATGTTTTCACCTTCTAGAACAACCTCTCTTCCCTTACCTTTACCCTCGTCGCCATACCCAAGGTGAGGGGGCACGTCAATTTCCCGGATTTCTCCGACACACATGCCTTTGACTCCTCTAGATAGACCAACAGGAACCTTTTTAGACCCCACGTTAAAATGAAATGGCGTGTCATAGTGGTATCTGTATAAAATGAATGAACAAATATTATATATCTGGTCCGTTGCAAAGTGTTACAAGAATAACGAGAGAAGTCTCTCCTGAATTAAACTCGAGAATTAAACTCACGTGTTTTCGAATTCTGTCCCGTCTTTCAACCACCCTATGAAATGCACAGACACCTTATTTCCATCTTCGACCTTTTGGTCGCATTCACCAGAAGGAGTTAACACCTTAAAGCTTACGTCATCCTGGTCATTGCAAAGCACCATGGCACATTTTACTGTCAGCAGTAAGAGAAAAGTGGTATATTTAGGAACCATTTTCTTGTGCTTTGTGTTCTCTTTGATCATCGGGTTTTTTATTCGAGGCAAGATATATCCATTTTTAAGAAGTAACATAACCTCGGACATTGCCCTCGGGCGGGAAAGTCTACTGGGCTTCCTTGTACGGCGATGATGCAATACATATAATGTAGGTCCCGATACGATCAATATATTAACAACACGTGTACCACTATTTATACTAACATAATATATCCGTTATCTAGATTTACTAAAATTTACAACTCTTCAGACATGTCGATGGACCGCTATTAATTTATTGGAGTCNGTTATCTAGATTTACTAAAATTTACAACTCTCCAGACATGTCGATGGACCGCTATTAATTTATCACGCCTTTGCTGAGTTACTCAGTAGATAGTTTACGATAATTTTATTCACAAATAATGAATGGGATTGGGCAGTAGGCAATAGGCCATTATAGAACTCTTCCAACATAAAGGTCATATAAGCTATGGCATAGAAAGAATAAACTGAAGAATATGCGAAGAAAAAAAGCCAATCCAAGAAACTAAAGAATAAAGAAAAGAAAAATAAAACAACTAAATAAAATAAATTAAAAAAACCAAACATGTGCATACGCATGTGAACATATTCATGTACACGCACGCACGCACGTGTTGCTGCAATGTAAGCATGTACTTCTTCAAATATATGTCCACATTGCATCACTCTGAAATTGGAGATCTGTTTATCTTGAACAATTTCTTGTCTATGTTTACCAACTTAAACATAAGGATTCAAAGTATTTTTTCTAGAAAAATCAATATTTACAGCATCGCTTGGATTGAATTTAACAAGCCATTTTTTTTTTAGACTACTAGTAATCATCACTGTAAGTGATTCAGTACCAAATGAAATATCATTGTCTACAATTGCATATAATTAAAGAGGTATCATCAGCAAAAAGTCGCATATCAATAATCTTCAGAAATATCATTATCATACAAAAGAAATAAAAATGGCCCCAGTACAGAACCCTGAGGAACCCCAACATTTACCGTTTCAGGTTGAGATGTAAAATCATCAATTACAACTTTTAGCTGTCCAAGCAGCAATTAATTTTCAATCCACCGCAAATATCGTAATTATGCAGTTTAAATAAGAGACCCAAGTTTATGCCCGACTTTGTCAAAAGCCTTAAAGTAGAGATGTCACAACAAATAAACCTGACACCTTTTCCCTTGTCAAGATTTGAAATCATAGTGTTATTGATTTCTAACAATTGGTTTACAGTTGAATCGATAGGCTGAAAAACAAATTGATCTTTAATAAATTATGTCATGGTTATGGCGTGTAAAACGTTGCTTTATTGGAAAAAAAAAATGTATATTCTATATCTTGTGATGCATATTCATTATCTTGCGATCTTATGATGCATATTAAAAATCTTGTGATTTATATTAAAAATTGTGTGATGTATATTCTATAATCTTGTGATATATATTCAATATATTTTTATGTACAGTATATTCAACATCTTGTGATGTATATTCAATATCTTGTGACGTACGTACACATATATTCCTATACATTCTATAATTTGTGACGTGTGTTCAATGTCTTGTGATGTATGCATGTATTCTATATCTTGTCCATTCTTGTTATGTATGTTCAATATCTTGGTATTCTATATCTTGTGATGTATGTTAAATATCTTGTGATGTATATTTTACAATCTTGTGATGTATGTTCGAAAATTTGTGTGATGGTATTCTGTAACTCTTTTATGTATATTCCTCCTTCTGTCCCAAGAGACGATGGCTGCACCAAGCTCAGTCATGTTTGGTTGCTGCATCTTTCATATGGCTGTAAGGTGGCAGTCTTTGCCGCAGTGGCTAAAGATGTGGGTTGTCGCCACCTGGGCTGTGGAGCCGATTTTGGCGGGTGGTTCTCTTCTTCCTCGGGCATTCAGCGCGGTACTACTCAGCTTGTTTAGCGCCGCTCTGCACTGCGGATCTCCATGTGTCCTGGGTCCTGGGATCCTGCGAGGCTTCCTCATGACCGCATGTCATTCGTGTCTCTTTTGCAGGTGTCTTTGGGGCGCAATCTGGGGCGGTCTTGGGGTCTGGAACCTCCCCATACAGCAGACCCTTCGGTATCCAGCCATCTTCCATTCTACAAACGTGGTCTAGCCAGTAGAGACGGCGCTGTCTCAGAAGGGTGAAGGTTGTAGGCAGTCCAGCACGTTCCAGCATATCAGTGTTGGGGGTTCTGTCTTGCCATCTGATCCCGAGTATGCCGTCTTTAACAGCGCAGCGTGGAAGCTATTTGTAACTTTTCCTGGTAGGAATAGGATGTCCAAGTTTCGCTGGAGTATAGCAGTGTGGACAATACACAGGCTCTGCATTCCTACATTTTGGTGTTTGCTGTCAGGTTGTTGTTAGCCCATACCCTCTTATGTAGCTCAGACATCACTGCGGAAGCTTTGGTGATCCTTGAGTTGATCTCAGGCACAAGGGAGAGGTTTGCGCTAATAGTGGACCCAGATACTGAAATTTATAGACTGCGTTGAGCTCCTGACTCTCTATACCAATGTAGTGCTTGATTCCAACTGGACAAGGATTCAAAAGCAGAGGTACTTGGCAAGGTCATCAACTGTCTCGCCACCGGTAAATTAAGTCCCTGGTAAAGATGACACACCCCAGAGGTGACCAAGGCGGAGAAAGAAGCACTGACTGAGGACCTGCACGAACTGCTCTGCCTGTGCTGGAGAGAGGGCTCCGTACCGCAAGATATGTAGTGACTTTTCTACAAAAACAAAGACGACCGTAGCGACTGCAACAACTTCCGTGGCATGTTCCCGTTGATCATTGTGGACAAGGTCTTTGCAATAGTCATTTTAGCGGCACGAGTTTATCCCGAATCTCAGTGCAGATTCAGGGCAGGGAAATCCACCATCAACACGATCTTCTCTGTGAGACAGCTGCAAGAGAAGTCAATTCACTTTTCATTGCTTTCATAGACCTAACAAAGGTGTTTGACCTTGTCAGCAGAAGTGGCTCTTCAACTCCCGAAGAAGATCAGGATGTTCGCCACAAAGCTGCACTTCCACCATCTGTGTCCTCGTCCAAATCGTACTACAGATTCATACGGCAAATTACTCACAATTGCAATTCATGATAAAATTGGCTATCACTACAGGTTTCCGAAAGAACGTAGCAAATCAAAATTCTAAAGTATGTACAGCTTCATGTTTTACACTGAATTTGATTGCAATGAAAAAGTGTGATTTTGCTAATGGTGATAACAAGGCCACGAACCCAAGTTCCATGTTAGCGTGATGACTAGCCCACCACATTAGTGATTACATATAATGTTAAGGTGACTAGCCAACCAATTAGTGAATTACATTAATGTTAGCCGTACCTAGCCCCACCAATAGTGAATTACAATAATGTTAGCGTGACTAGGCCACCAATTAGTGAATTACAATAATGTTAGCGTGACTAGCCGCACCATTAGTGATTACATTGAAGAAGCATCCAGCTTGCTGCTAACAATACTTTCACATCAGGCAATGGAACTGGGTAATTTATGTATAAACAGACTCTGTATCAGCACAGAGCGCATGGACCATGCGAGAGAGAGAGAGAGAGAAGAGAGAGAAGAGAGAGAGAGGGGAGAGAGAGAGAGAGAGAGAGAGAGTAGGAGCGAGAGAGAGAGAGAGAGAGAGAGATTATATTATCTCATTTTACGCTTATTCCACTTCGTTTTACTGACAATAAACAAGACTTTTTGGTCAATTGTTTTTGTTTGCATAAACACCATTCAGTGAACATCAGACGGGTCTCAAATGAAATGCGATTTTCCTGCGAAAGATTAACACAGAAATTAAAGGGCAGAATTCAATGAAACAATGATCTACATGCAATATAATAACATAAATTGTTTGATTTTCATCCGCCTTTTAATTTCCGGTCTGGAAAGTCATAATACATTGTAAAGAATGCTAAAATATATTTTCTCTAGCGTATGTAGTTTTTACAATTCATCCTTAGGACTATTGGGAAATTGAACGTCTGCATCAGAATCTGGATTGCTAATCTCTCCTTAACTTATTCTTTGGGAAACTTCTGTCCTCAGCTGCTCCAGGTCGATCATTTTCACATTTCAACAGTACTCTAGTCTGTCTAAACACCATCGCACATTTCTGTCGAACCACTCGATGGCTAAATCTACCATGTTGTCCACTCCGAGTGAACAAGTTCGCGAAAACATCGCCAAGGTGCTTCTCCCGTCTCGTTACCAACCGGACGGTCAATCGGGAGAAAGGTCTGTCATAACTAATTTTATCATTAACAAATAAATATAAATAGAAAGAAACGGGTAAAAAATATCTATAGTACTTTTATATACACGTTATTTATATTAATATGCACCTGTTTGGACTTGAAAACTTCATTTACTAAAACATGTAAATGTGTTGATACACCAGAATGGCGTCGCACCCTTTAAAGAATAGTCTTAGATCGCGTGTATTTGATTTCTTGAAGGTAGATAAGAGAATTAATTCCTGACTCTCCGAGGACGGTCCAACAAGCCAAGCCGACGCCAGTCTGCCGAGAGGAAAGCCAGAAGAAGCGTGATTTTCGGCGGTAGGAACACAACGTCAATATATCGGCTTGGTAAAGGATTGTAGAGTTAGCGGTTACTGTCTGTACGAGATTTATGGCTGTGTTGATAGTAAATAAAAAGATGACTAGTAAACTTTTTGATGAATCTTATAATGTCCAATGAAGCGAGTGTGTCATTCCTTAACAATGTGTTTATGTCAATTGAGATCTCTTGAAATAAAAGATGTCTTATTATACCTACAACACTGTCTGTATTGTAAATGTAACAGGATCTAAATTATGAAAAGAAAACATTTATAAAAAATCGTGGGAATGACAAGATAAAAAGTGTGGATGACAATCTTGTTATAAGAATTTTATCCGTGTGCCCCTCCCCCCCTGATATCTTACTTTTTTGTCTTTCACTGCCGTACATGAGATGAGGGGGTATCGGTCAGGTTCCCGCTTCTCTGCTTACGACCCGCCGTAAGCCTATGGTTAATTCCATTCCATCTGCTCCCAAAGTACATTTACCCGGACACCTGGCCATCTGACCTTCAACAGAAATCAGCAAGCCATGGTAATGGTGTGTTTGTTGGATATTTTTAAAAGAATCTTTGTTGTCAGTATAGAGAAGACAGACAGAGCAATCGGTAGATAGATAGATAAATTATTTTCAAGAAGAGATAGAGAGAAAGTCCCAAGACAAGAACGACAATCGGAATAGATAGATAGATAAAATTATTTTTCAGAGATAGAGAGAAAAACGTCAGACAGAATACAGACAATCGGATGTAGATAGAAATAGATAAATTATTTTCAGAAGATGAGAGAAAGTCAGACAGAAGCAGACAATCGGATAGATAGATAGAATAATTATTTTCAGAGATAGAGAGTAAAGTCAGACAGAACAGCATCGGATAGATAGATAGATAATTATTTTCAGAGATAGAGAGAAGTCAGACAGACAGACAATTCGGATGATAGATAATAATTTTTTCAGAGTAATAGAGATGAAAGAAGACAGACGACAATTCGGATAGATAGATAAATAAATTAATTTTCAGAGAATAGAGAGAAAGAAAGACAGAGAGGGCAGACAGATAGATAGGATTATTTTCCCACCCCCCCCCCTCCCCCCCCCCCCCCCCCCCCCCCCCCCCCCCCCGCCCCCCCCCCCCCCCCCCCCCTTCCCCCCTTCTCCCCTCCCCCCCCCCACCCCCCCCCCCCCCCCCCAGAAAATAGAGTGAAAGTCAGAACAGGCAGACAGATTAGGATAGATAGATAGATTAGATAGGAATAGATAGATAGATAGATAGATAGATAGATAGAATACATGTAAGATAGATAGATAGAAGAATGATAGGCCGAAATCACACAAGCAAACTATTCAATAGTGAATAATTTTTGTTCACGAGGAAGACAACTTTTTTATTATAACATGTATGTGATCTAAAAATAATCGAGAGCCCGTTGGATGACAATTGTATTTACCTCCGCAGAAGGTACTGATGTAATTGAGTCCTCCATCCTCCAGAGTCATGTGTGTCATGATAAGATAAAATCGCCAAGTTGATCCATAAACACCCAGGAGATAGGGGGACTAATTTGTCTCAATTTTTGACCCGCCTTTTGTAAATATTCCACTCGGCAATTAGAAGTATAAGATCAACTAAGACGAAAAAAAAAGCAAAAGATCGGATAAGAAACGATTTGTAGCCATGTTTGTTCATTGCTATTTGAGTCGTTAAACTAATTGCATTGCCCACGGGTATAAGTTTTAGGGCAACATTACTTCTCCTATGAACTTGAATAGTCCAAACAAGCCAGCAATTATATCGTTTAAAAAGAGGAAGTAAGAATATTTAAGAAATTTATTTTCCTCATTTTTTTTTAGTTAGTTGAATTATTTCACATTTCATTTAATGATCAACTAATGCAGTATCAGGAGGAAATTCAAGCTTTTTTTCGGTCCGAAAAACCAAATAAAAATAATAATAATAATAAATAATATAAAAAAAAAAAAAAAAAAAAAAAAAATGAAAAAGTCACGTCTGTACGACTTTTGTACATTACATTGATAGTCTCTGAAGTTTATAATTCACGGTTTCGTCATCAAAGTTCGTCGTTAACCTTCCGGCGTCTTCTCCTGGAATTGTCCTTATCTTTCTTTAATTTTTCATTCACAGTTTCATTTATTTTATCGGGACGAATGGTTCTATACATCTGAAAGTACTCATCTCGGTCCAGCATCTCGTCGCCATCGTGATCAAACACGCCCATCATCCAATCCGACATGTTTTCCACACCTATGGTTTCCTGGAGAGACTTTTCCAAATACTTGTCTCTCGACAGAGCCATGTCAATCTATAAATAAATATACAACAGAAAAAAAGTTTACACCATATATGCAGATGTTGAATTTGTGAGGTCCGGTGTCTAAAATATTTAGAATAAGGAGATAGAATGCACGGATCTCATAAACCTATTTAGTATACCTCTTCGAGATCGACAATTTTGTCCGAATTCCAGTCGGTGGCCCAAAAATCCAGTAGACATAATTTGTCCTCCACAGGAACATGGTCCAATATATAAGCCTCGTAGTTAACAGTGGAATTAATGACAGTTTTAAAAAAGAATGGAACAATACCTGTGAATCAAAATACAGCGTAAGACATGCAGAGCATTAAAGAAGTCAATGGAGAGTTGTTTAAGTAAATATGAAACCACGGCCACCTACTCTTGTCCTCGGACCCATTCAGAAGGCTTGGTGGTATGGTCAGTCGTCTTTTTTCCCCTTTACAAGCTCCCTGCAATCCCATAGTTACCCCATTAGTCACATTCGGTACGCCGAAATAGTACTCATCCGCAAGAGGCTTACCATCGGGACTAAAATTGCAGAAAATACCATTTTTTTAAAATCGTTAATCGAGAATGGATTTCTTTCAAAATGAAGCGAACCGATAAAGATATCCAGAGGTGTCCTTACCCGTATGTCGAGAATATAAGTTCCCCTTCTACTGATGTCATGTTAAACAATACCTGGACCCAGTCCCCCACCTTAATCCCACTGCAGTCGGAGGGGGGTGGGGTAATTATTTCAATCTTGAGCTCCCCTTCTGTCTGATCTTGGCACTCAATATGGGATATCAAAATTAAGAAACAAGTAAGTCTGATGAATCTTGTAACAGCCATGGCCAACAGAACAACACTGGGCTGTACGGACGGAAGTCACAGGTACTCGTTAGTCTACGTCTCTCCAGATCAGTAGGTTGACCCGAACAGGTCCCTCATAAGAAGACATAACAACTGTGTGGCTATCCATATTTATTGTAATTTACCATGAATACATATACATTTGTTGCATAACATGCATCTTACATATTTCTAGTATGGCATACCTCTTGAAGGAGCATTAGTGGCTGAAAAAGGTGTTTTATGGTAGATTACTCGAGTTAACAGATGTATACATACACGTGTATCTAAATTTAAACTATACATAGAGTTTTTTGTTTTGGATAACTCCGATAGAAAATACTGGAATTTCTCATGATAGTCTTACAGATGAAATAAATAATTGTCTGAAAATTAGAAGAAAACGTTAGCTCCATGGATGAGGAATTGGGATATATTCCAATCCCTCTCTTAATGTCCCCCAAAGTATCTCGCAGCGTTACCACGGTACGCTCCGGGGGTAATGGGAGAGGCCGTGATATATCCCAATGCCCCCTCTTGGGAGCTACAGTTTTTGCATCTGTTGGAAAGTGTTGTCACATGGAATTATTACTAAATGCCAA
>CAJDSM010015234.1:0-14728 GCA_903981925.1 Ostrea lurida
TTAACATGTATTGAGCTAAATCAACCCTTAAAGGAAACTTTAATAGCTTTAAAACCCGAGAGCTTTTAGGGACTTCGCCTCCTGGGCCCCCACTTTGGCTTCATCCTAGACCTTAAGCTTATTGGCTCCTCTTTCAAGAAACCGCCCGACCCCTCTTTTCGACAAATCCTGGATCCGCCATTGTACATGTATCCCGCTGCGAGAGGAAAGGTGATTCGATCAAACTTGTACGTCTTTGCACATACACATGTATATGGCATACATGAACATGTGATTCCATCTCATTGATCTCTTCCTCGTGATCTACGTGAAGGGATGCCATCTAACGAAACAGAAAACGACAATATATTTATATTGATTTTAGAATGGGAGCTGAAACCCCGTGTTGCACATGAAACTGAAACTCCCTTGTTCACATAGATGTACATTTACAAAACACGATATAATCCTAATATGCAAGGGTATATATATTGATGAGATTTGAAATGTTTGTGTGCGAGTAACTGTGTAAAGAGAGAGCAAAATTTGCCTTCATAATCGAGATAATTGCAAGTTTTTCTAGCGACTGAGTCAAATTCCAACAACCGCTGACACTGTCCACGAGTGTTTGAAAGAACTAGCACGATTTGAAATTAATCAAAGCTACCGAAATATCCATTAAAAATCCTCACAACCCGTGCACTACATTTCCTCCCCGAAATATCGGTAGAACTGACACATAATGACTGTCTATTCAATCTCCGCATCGGCGCTGAAACCCTAGTTCACACAGCTGAAACCCCCTATGTGTGTTCTAACAGGGTGGTAAAGCAATTTCAAAGTAAACAAAAACAAGGCACAAGCCTTCTTTACATAACATAGCATTGTGGTCGCTGTATCTTACAACGCTACATTTTTACTGACCACTAGAAATAACTTGTCTAAGCATTTTGAACATTAACAAGAGGCCCATGGGCCACATCGCTAAACACTGAGCACAAGGCTCACTAAGGAGCAGTTAGTTTGGGGCATTACGAATGTTACCACTGAAACTAAAATCCCTATCTGGTCGGTAGGCAATCTGAACCAACTAAATCTACCCACCAGGAAGCTTTCCAGGTAAATTCCACTCTCTTCAGTGAAAAAGATTAAAGATTTATCTAATACTGCATGTAAAACTTGTCCCCATGGGGCCTCATCGTCCCTCCGGGGTCATGATTTGAACATAAACTTGAGCTCCCTATATGAAAGATTCCAATAAATTTCAGCTTCTGCCCATGTTCTTGAGAAGATTTTTTCAAAGATTCCTATATAAATCATCATGTAAAACTGGATCCCCTGGGTATCCCCCGGGGGTCATGATGAAAACAAACTAAATATCTATATCAGTGAACTTTCAAATAAAATTCAGCCAATCCTGGCCCGTGTCGAGAAGATTTTTAAGATTTTCCTATATAAATCACATGTAAAACTTGATCCCTCTTGTGGCCCATCGTACCCCGGGGTCATGATTGAAAACTTAAATCTCCTCTAACAGGAAGCTTTCATTTAATTTTTAGCTGCCGTCTGGCCCGAGTGGTCTTGAGCAAAGAGTTTTCCTATATATCACATGTAAAGCTTTGATCCCCTATGGGCCTCAAATCGTACCCCCGGAGGGTCATTGGATTTAAACAAACTAAACTCCTCTATATCAGAAAGCTTCCATATAAATTTCAGCTTTCCTGGCCCAGTGTCTGAGAAATTTTAAAGATTGTTCCTAATATATATCATAATGTAAACTTGATCCCCCTATTGGGCCCTCCATCATACCCCAGCATTGATTGAATAAACGATCTCCACAACTAGGGACTTTCAGTATAAAGTTCAGCTTTTTCTGGCCGGGGTTTCTTGAAGTTTAAAGACACCACCCATTTGCATTTTCGTGATTAACTCCCTTTAATGGGGGACGCTGGTACCTATTTGAACAAACTTGATTCCCCTTTACCCAAGAAAATTTGCACATAAGTTTTGGTTGAATTTGTCCAGCGTCTTGAAAAAGCGAATGGAAAATTAACAGACAGACGGGCGACAGACGACGGACAAAAGGCGATCAGAAATAGCTCACTTGAGACGTCGGTCGGTGAGAAAAAGCTAAATATGAAATTTAGTCTCAAAAAACGTGTCCATGTCCTTTTAACATCTGGTCCATAAAATACGGCGATCATGACGGTTGCGGTGGCACGTTATCTTAATCAAGAGCAAAATTTGTATCTTTGAGCGATGCTTCGATTCATTCCCTGAAACTAATTTCTTTCACAAGTTTTACAGAAATAGGAAAATATAACTAGAATCGCTCAAAAACGAGTGTAGGATGAGCCTTTACTGTTCAAAGGACAAGACTTGCAGTTTACGGCGAGATTCTGCCCGTAGTCAAAACAGCGAAGGTCCAAAAGATGGGACTCTTCCATAACAACACGACAGTACTTTTAAAGATTCAAAATTCTCAATTTGAATTGTAAATGCAATCCCGAACTAGCAATGATTTAAAAGATATGCAAACTAAGAAGGATAGGTGAATCCACTCAGTCTGAATAGGATATACAAACAGAAAGACACAGAAACTTGATAATCCTGAATACCTCTAAATTAGCATTAGCAATATTTGCTTCCATGCATATCAATGTGATTCAAGTGACCACGTGTAGGCCAACATAGGAAAATCGGTTACTATATTTTTCTTGTTTACGTCCCACTCGAAAATATTTCACTCGCAGAAGGAATCCGGTAAGTAGCATCCCTCGTGTCGTAAGAGCGACTGAATGGGGCGGTCACCCGATTAGAAAGCTGCAAACCTAACGACCGCTCGTTCACAGCAGGGTTGCACGCTACCGGTTTTTTGCGGTCACGAATGACCGATCCCATTTCAGTCCGCCTCTTACACACGCAAGGATTGCTGACAACTATCTACGACACGCAAGGGGATGCTGAGAACCTACTCTAACCCGGGCCCCCAAGGGTCTTGAAAATCGAGTTAAACATTTTGTACCCACGAGATATAACGTGTATCTCACCATATGAACACTTGAGAATTCAACGAAAAGAAAAACATTTGAACATGGACATAGATATTAGCCTGATAGATGCTTGAAATATCTTAATGAACCCTGGGAAATTAAAACAACGGATGTAAGTGATCATCCATTTTATTTGTTCCATTTTTGGAAGACGTCATTTTTATTCAGCAGCAAACGTTCCAAAAACGTTGAAAATCTCGTAATGCATCCAGTTATTCTGATGTCCAATGTCTCGCCTTATCTATTGCTTTCTCCCATCGTTTGAAAAGTCGCCCCCGTTCTGAAAAAACAAACTTACTTGTGGGAATGTCTTTATACACGATGATGCATATATTCCCATGATATTATATAAACATTAACTCATAATTATTCCATAATATGAATTATTTGTTTTAGATTATCAATATACAAAACTTGTATTAGATTACTCAAATCATCAACAACAAAATCATTAGTTAAATTTACCATGATCATTCATTGCCGGTTTGAAAATGGTTTCATGAATTGGAAAAGACAAGTTAAGTTTCAACTTATCCGGAGACACAGGGAAAATGTTGATCCCCTCAGCCGCCCCCGCCATTAAAGCTGCCCCGAATGAAGTAGACTCAATCATAGACGGCCGAACTAAAACCAAAAGTTAGAGTTTTGGAATATGGAGACTAATCAAGAATACAATGAATTTTAAAGGATCGTAAAAGTGGGTTTATTCCTCGTTCCGTGAAGGTATTTTGATAACTTACATACTGGTTGAAATAGCTGTGTACCTCTCATATTGTTTTAAGCAGACTGATATGTTACATCTAACATGTTAATTAAAAAAGATTGTTTTTGTACATGTACCCACCTACTGCTTTGTTGAGAAAATCGGCTTGAATTTGCATCATCAAGTTGTTTGCAGTCATCCCACCATCAACTTTCAACTCAGATATCGGATATCCTGTATCTTTCTCAACAACTTCCAGAAGCTTGAAATATATTCGATCATCTTTAGCTACTCATTTATTAGTTACTTTTCTAAAGCTATTTAAATTAAATAAACAGAGGCTATCCAATGTTTTGTTGTCGGATTGAAATTTCATTTCACTCGTTCACGAGTACAAAGCTCGATTGAAAATATCAAAAATTCCTGTCTCACAAGTGAAATAATTTTTATCCGAGAACAAAAACATTAAATTTTCTGTTTTCCCATTACTCCTCCTAGGCACCTGATCACACCTCTGGTATGTCCAGGGGTCCGTGTTCGCCCAACTCTTGTTTTTGTATTCTATTTAGGACTTACATGTACGAGATTGATCACTGTTCGTTATCTTTGCCTTTACATTAGCACTTTCAAGGCCCGTTTACAAAAGGTGTAAGACACGAACATATTAGATTTATTGATTAAGACATTATCAATAAGACTTATTGATTAAGACATTATCAATATCTATTCTCTGCGTTTAAAACACATGTTTCCAAAGTCCAATGTCAGAGCTTGCAAGTTCTAAATTTGCTGTATTTAACGGGCCTGTAGCTGTCCCTGTATAATCACTGAAGAAAATTCACTTGCACTGCGCGAGAATTCACGTCACAGAAACATTGATGAAGCGAGAAATCGCCATCTTGTTTCTTCGTGTACTTTATTATATAATAACCGGTCGCGGTGGCTCAGTGGTAGAGCTCTCGCCTCGTGATCGGAAGGTCGTGCGTTCGAGCCCCGTGCTCGGCACCCGGCCGCGTCAAACCTAAGACGTTAAAATAGGTAGTGATTGCTCCTTCGCCAAGAGCTCGGCATTTAGAAGTGAGAATCACGGGTCTTTCGGATATGACCTTAAAAATGGAGGTCCCGTGTGTGGCACGCTAAAGAACCCTCACTGCTAAAAGCCATGAGTGCTAAGCATAGGTCTAAATTTGCAGCCCTTCACCGGCAATGGTGACGTCTCAGTATGAGTGAAATATTCTCGACGGGACGAAAAACAACAAATAATCAATCAATCATTATTATATAATAGGTGAAGTTTGCAACAAATCTTGATAACATAAGATATGTATAGACTACATGTAAATATGTAGACCTAACGTTTTCTTTTCAGCACGAGATCGAATTTTGAGTTGCCCGATTAGAAAGTGTCAGAAATTTTAAATTTAGCCTTTACATCACACAAAAATATTCAATGACCAGAAAATGCTATATAATTTGCGGTTTTTGATTACATGAAAGCTTTAAACTACATCATAACATATCAATGACATAATGACGTCATCTGGTACATTATGCGAACATGATTCATTAGCGGATCAAGCAATACCCAAGTGAAAACATATCTGATAATGAATCAGCGAATGTTGCCAGCACTTCATGTACCATTTTATCGTTGTATCAGAGTTTGTCTTTTGTGCTCTCAAGTGACACGTTTTGTTTGACATCGAGGAAAAAAATATGTCTAACAAAAGTATTTTATTATTGTTTCATTTCCTTCATTTTCCATTTCTTCGAAGGCCTAAAAAATCGAATTACATTTGGGTATTCAAAACAAAACGAAAAAAGATTGTTTTTATATATGTATATATATTGTACAATGGATGCATCACGGATGAATAGTGCAGCAACTACTCAATTATTTTCACACTGAAAATAACACTTTTGCTCTTTATACAGTGTGAAAATAAAAACTGAAAATATCAATTTTAATTCAAAAGATACATAGCATCTTGCTTTTGAAAATGTAATAATTAAAATGGCGAAGTAAAAAGTATCAAACGTTATCATAGTCCCCAAAAACACATACAAAATCGAGTGTAGGGCAACACGGACCTTCGACAAAAGCGAAGGCAGGATCAGGTGCCATGGAGGAGTAAGCATCCTCTGCTGACCGGTCACACCCGCCGCGAGCCCGCAATCGAAACAAAGTAAACGGGGTTACCCTTCGTCAAATCTAGTATGAAAATGACAGTCAAACAAAGGGTATGAAACAAATCAGTCAACATATGACTTAGTGATAATTTGTAATCGCAAACAAGGTCATTATAGCGACCGTAGAATTTGCGAAATGATGACTTTAAACGAGATTCGTTATAACCCTGCAACATCAACTTTTTGGTTTAGTAGTTGGCCTCGCTTTAAAAAAGCATCAAGTACATAAAACTTACGTTCTTAATCGTGAAGCAAGCCGACTCTAGAGCCGCCCTACATATGTGTTCCCTCCTTGTGTATCCAGTCATTCCTACTATTGTTCTGAAACAGAACCCATAAGCACACATGTATAATTATGGCGCCCATGATCTCAAATATATTATAATTACAGATATATACAATGTATATATACATGTATCTAGAATGAACATATCCGCTCTAAGTGATAAAATATTGATATAAAGAAAAATATCGGTTACCCTCGGGCGTCATCCTCCCAGTATGGGGCCATGAATCCCCCAAAGGCGGGAACAAAGAAACAGTCATGTGTTGAGTCTACTGAAGTCGCCAGCGTTTCTACCAAATACAAGTGATTAGAAAGCACACATAACAAACGTATGGATTTTTTCACGTTATGTTTAATTCTCATCTATTGATTGATATAGATTTTGCTTTAGAATAAAATTGGTAATTTGTTTTATACCGATTTCTTGCACAGATTTGACAATCTGTAGATTGTCTCTCAGCCATCGCATTAGCTGTCCACAACCTTCAACACCTCCCTATAAGACAATGTGCCTAACTGTATTTTTTATGTTACATGTATGAAGGACAATATGGCAAGCTTTCATTATACCCTATATAGCTTTGCGATCCAGTTGTAAATTATGAAACCGAACTGGAGTTAAACTTGGCGATGTTGAAACGCTTGATAGTAACATTAATTAATGCTTTTATGAAAACGGCATTTCTAGAGTGAAGAAGTAATGTTCGATAAACATAAATTTAGAACAATTTCACAACAGTTTAAAGTTACACTTACCAAAAGGTTATAAATAACAGGAGCTGATTTTCCGAGTTGGAAAAGTGGTAACGTCATCATTCCACAGTTAGAGTACACAGGCTGAAATTTTAATCCGACTAAATTCATTTTTATGGTCAAAAATATTGGTAGAATATCATTTACAATCACATCAACGTCTGATTTATTCAAAATTCACTTTAAAATAATACGGAAATAATTTAGACGAGAGGTGTCTTTCTTTGTATAAGGATAGATTTGGGAAATATTGTTTCTAACTATTATATTCTACTAGATTTGACTACGGGTAATCCCGTTTACTTTATTTCGACTAAGGGCTCACGGCGGATGTGACCGGTCAGCAGAGGATGCTTACTCCTCCATGGCACCTGATCCTACCTTCGCTTTTGTCGGAGGTCCGTGTTGCCCTACACTCGATTTTGTATATGTTTTTTGGATTATGATTACGTTTGACACAATGTTAACTTCGCCTTTTTGTATTAAAATTTGGAGATTGTCATAAATCCTTTACGGGATACAAATTAAGAGTTGAGCAAACACGAACCCCTTGAGGGGATATGGACACATTTTGAGTTAAGTTTTATATTTGCATTTTTGATGCTTACAACGCTTACTTATTTCTTATGGTGAGCAAAATTTGAATGTTGGTTGTTGAGTTACAAGTAAGATACAGCGCTCACAATTCTTCGTTATGTAAACAAGGTTCGTGCCTTGCTTTTGTTGACATAAAGATGGATTCACAGAAAATACAATGTTTAATACAAAAGGAGATGTGAGACACGCTAGAAACTGTTTAATTGTGTTCAGAAAGAACTTGTAATTTGAAAAAAAATCTGCTTTAATCGGAACGTTTACCAGGTCAGCATAATCAATATATGTAAACAAAAACATGACACGAGCCTTATTTACATAATAAAGAATTGGAAGTGCTATATCCCACTTGTAAGTTAACAAATAACGTTCAAATTTGTGCTGACTAAATATTTTAAAGGAATATACATGGACACATTTTGAGCCAAATTTTATATTTGCATTTTGATGTTTAAAATGCTTAATCAAGTTATTTCTAGCGTTCATCAAAAATTTGAAAGTCAGTTGTTGAGTTACAAGTAAGATACAGCGCTCACAAATCTTCGCTATGTAAACAAGGCCCGAGCTATGTTCAATGCGAGATGTATTAAGCACTCGAAACTGTTTAATTGTGTTTAGATGAACTTAAAATTTGAAAACAATATGCTTTAAATGGAACGTGTAGTAGCATATTCAATATATGTACGCAAAAAATATAGCTCGGGCCTTGTTTACATTGCGAAGAATTATAAGTGCTGTATCTCACTTGGAAGTCAACAGATGACGTTAAATGTTTTCCTTACCAGTAGAAATACCTTAGTCAAGCATTGTAAACATTAAAATTGGCAATCTAACATTTGAACTTTCTTAGTTCAAAACGTGACCATGCTCACTTTAAAAATGGAAATGTGAAATTCNACGTGACCATGCTCACTTTAAAAATGGAAATATGAAATTCGAACATCTTTAGCTCAAACCGTGTCTATGCCCTTTTGATATACCAGAGATGGAATCATCAGATGCCCATCATAATAATTAAAATAAAACCCCAAAGATTTACTTAGCATCTTAAATTGTAAGACATTTAAACAAAATTCAGCATTTTAAATTTCAGACATAAAATTTCGAAAATAATAGATAAAACAACATAATTCATAACCTTGGTTCCCGTGTTTATATTCAAGCCCCCTGCTGTTCCGTATCTTTAAAGAAAAGAAAAAAATCGGTAATGCTAATATACAAATGTATGAGCGTGTATTGATCTAAGATTTTCATACATGTATATTGCAAATGCGTTTCAAAAAAGTGCATTATTCATCGTTGCGTATCATCTCAACGGAGATATCAAGAGTAAAACCGGGGCGGATCCAGGAATTTTTCAAAGCTTAAAATTCGTTATTATTTTTTTTTAATAAAATGACTTATCAATTACAATGTGTTTAATTCACCGTTTTCTGCTCTTGAGTGTAATGAACGACTTATGCAAAATATTTTAATGACTTGCTGAGAAAGGTCTTGGTATCTATACAAATAAAGTGATAGTAGTTTTCCAGTAATAAATGAACTGGGAAGTCCTGCAATTGGGGAGGGGAGTCTGACTCTACAACTAGTACATGTAATAAAGGTCTTACCACGAGGAAGTCTGTCTCTAGAGTGAGACTTTTCCGGGGGTTCTCCTGGTCTAGAGCTCGGCTTCCGATGGAATACTCACTCGAGAGCCAGGCTTCCGGAAGTCTCATTATGGGGGATTGATTATTTACTGTTTTACGTCCCACTCGAGAATATTTCACTCATTATGGAGACGTCACCATTGCCGGTGAAGGGCTGCAAAATTTAGGCCTATGCTCGACACTCAGGGCCTTTGAGCAGGGAGGGATCTTTTTCGTGCCACACCTGCTGTGACACGGGGCCTCGGTTTTTCCGGTCTCATCCGAATGACCGCCCCATTTAGTCGCCTCTTATGACACGCAAGGGGATGCTGGGGGCCTATTCTAACCCGGACCCCAAGGCTCACTCTACAACACCGGTAACGCCCTTTTCATATTTTTGAATATTAAATTCCTTGAGTATTTCGGGTGTATTTTTACCTCAGAGTGTATTTATTTCAATGCATTGAACATATCTCGCATATTAACCGTTTCTAAAATGTCATGTCACCGATTATTAAAAAAATGGATCAAACCATGTGCCACACAAATCACAAGCAATCCAATATTCATATTCAACGTACACTTTTTTACAACTTGTAGAGAGTCCAGGATGAGATGTCTGTTTAGCAGCAACCAATTTCTCACAGGAGACAACTTTTTGCCATTACTTCTCTGATTTTTCCCTTCTAGAGTTTTGTAAAATATCCTTCCTAAACTCATTGTTACCAATTCTTATATATCTGATAATAATCTCTTCAAATAATTCAACTTTGCTTGTCAGAAGGGAATCGTCATCTGTTATATACAGGAATTCTTGAAGTCATGAAACAGTTTCTGCTACACTTCGAATTCCTTCAGTCCTGCATCCTTTTTCATTTCCTCCTCACATAATGAAAGGCAAGAGGGTCCATGGCTTCATTCTGAAATTTCAGTCTTTTTTTTTTTTTGCTCACATCAAGAAAAACTTAAAATTCAAATTAAAGTATTGTCATTTGCGACTGTAAGATCCAGATTATACATTTTCTTTGCTTTAATCTCATGGAAAGATTTTGGATATTTTGAAACCAAATTTCCCGTACTAACAAGACGGTCCATTAGTTTAACTTTTAGATATGTATGGGGTGTCTTCTTTTGGTTTTTAACTTTTTGTACAAGTAGTTTGATTTATGAGTGAAACTTGTGTTTTGCAACACATGCACCACCAATGTAGCGTATTTTGCCGTGGTATGTTTCAGAAACGAGCAATGCTGTTGAATCAATTTCATTGGTTTGACACATTTTTACAGTAAAGGTCTGTTCGTTCAGAAAAGAGGATGAAATGCGACCAAACACATGACTGGAAATTCTCACTTGTGGGTTTATGTCCAAAGTAGTCCTCTACAAATTGTTGCTATTTTTCAGAAATTGAAAATTTGATATTTCAGCATAATACACTGTCCAACTCTTAGAGTTTGTTTTCAAAGTGTAACTTTCTGAACCAGCTGTATGTGCCCTCTTAAAAATTTCAGTCAATTCTTGTTTTAATTTATCCTCAAAACTGTTAGGTAACTTAGGGTCAATTTCAATCTCTTGAGATTCAGCGCACAACATGTCAAGATTTCTTATTTCCTCTCGGCTGAAATCAAACATTTCATTCTCATCTCACAACTCACTGTTTCTGAATCAGTATTATCAAAATCCATTTCATTCACAATGCAAATGTGCTTCTTGTAGCATTTCAAAGTTTCTAAGAAAATTTGCACACGCTGCATTATCACAAAATTCATATGTACTGTCATCATGCGTAAGGACTGATGTAGGGGTAAAATTGATAACACGGAAGACTTTTCTTTTGTGTTGTTCTCCCTATTGCAACTGCTAACTCCTGGGCTGAAAATCTTCTATCCTACCTAGTGTGAGGCTTTGTGGATAGTGATGCTAAAGGCTAAACAAATCGGAATTTGAACACGTGTTGCTATACTTTTTCCTTGTGAAGTGTAATAAATGGATAATATTTCAGGTTTTAATTTTACCTCTCATGACAAGGTGTCAAAATACACAGAACTCCGGTTGCTGAAAGTTCTGTAATTGTTCCCGTAAGTTCATTAACTAAGCTGTCACTCAGATTTTTCAAAAGCAATACAGAACAGACTTTTTTGAGGCACCTCAGGGACAGACAAAGTATGAAGGTATTTTTTCACCACTGTCCTGTGCAGTATATGATATGGTACTACGTACCTGGCATATCAATTAATTTTGATGCCTTAAACACGTTACAATAAAATATTTTTGTGGTTTGTGGTCCGGGGAGTCTTTTCATGAATTTTATCAAAGACGGGGATTCCTTACTAATGGTTCCTCTAGAGACTTCATTAATACAGTTCACAAACTTTAAGTCAAATTTACTCTGTCTTTTGACGTCATTTATGACAATGCAGTGTTGGAATATAGCTCTGATTTTCGACGATTTTAAGCAATATTCCCCCTTGTCGCCTGTTAAGGGGTCAGGTACAGGTGGCAATTGCAAAACATTTATTACCTATCACAATTACCTGTATTCCATCAAAATAAGTGTTTAAATTTCTTTATTTTCTACACATAAATTCTAGAGTGTTAATAAAAGAGTTTCAGACTTGTCTATGAATAACACATCTTTGATCATAATTACTTTTTTGGCCTCAAAGTAATTCATCTTCCATGAATTTTTCAAAGTGTCTTAAAGGGGCATGAGCTAAAAATGTTTAGATTTTCATTTTTATGTTTACAATGCTCACTTATGATATTTCTAATGGCAGCAAAAAAAATGAACGTCATTGGTTGAGTTACAAGTGAGATACAGCACTTATAAGTCTTCACGATGTAAACAAGGCTCGAGCCTTGTTATTGTTTACATAAAGATTGCTTCACAGAATTACTCATGAGATGTGAGAATCACTAGGAACTGTTTAACTGTGTTCAGAATGAACTTGTAATATGAAAAAATCTGCTATAAACGGAACGTATACTAGCATATTCAATGTAGGTAAACAAAAACATGACTCAAGCCTTGTTACATAGTGAAGAATTGCAGTGCTCTATCTCACTTGTAATTCAACAAACGGCGTTCAAATTTTTGCTGACCATTAGAAATACCCTAAGTGACCATTGTAAACATTAAAAATGGACCGGGTCACAGCAGGTGTGGCACGAAAAAGATCCTCCCTGCTCAAAGGCCCTGAGTGCGAGCATAGGCCTAAATTTTGCAGCCCTTCACCGGCAAATGGTGACGTTTCCATATGAGGAAATATCTCGAGTGGGACGTAAAACAGTAAATAATCAATCAATCAATCAATTAAAAATGGAAATCTAAAATTTAAACATTTTTGGCTCAGAACGTGTCCATGCCCCTTTAAGGGGCATGGGCACGTTGTGAGCTAAAAATGTTCAAATTTTAGATTTCAATTTTTCAAATGTTTAGACAATAATGTTTACAATGCTCTTTCTAATTCTAATGATTAGCAAAAATTTTAACGTCAGTTGTTGAGTTACAAGTAAGATACAGTGCTCACAAGTCTTTGAAATGTAAACAAGGCTCGAGTCTTGTTATTGTTTACATAAAGATTGCTTCACAGAAAATGCCATGTTTAAAACAAAATGAGATGTGAGAATCACTAGAAACTGTTTAATTGTGTTCAGAATGAACTTGTAATATGAAAAAATCTGCTTTAAACGGAACGTATACTATCATATTCAATATAGGTACATGTAAACAAAAACAAGGCTTGAGTTTTGTTTACATAGTGAAGAATTGTAAGTGCTGTATCTCACTTGTAACTCAACAAATAATGTTCAAATTTTTGCTGATCATTAGAAATACCCCAAGTGAGCATTGTAAACATTAAAAATTGAAATATAAAATTTAAACATTTTTAGCTCAAAACGTGTCCATGCCCCTTTAGAAGAAAATCTCCCATCGCCAATTCCGCTCCATTTGTGAATTGTCTTGCCACCAACGTTCGAAGAGGATATATATGTGGTGGCTGTCAAAGGTACAACTTTTCTTTCATGTTTTAAAAGTTTTTGTGATTTGCATAGCTAAAAGGGTCTTACCTGTTCCGCTCTGACCAAGAACAGCTAACCTTTGGCTTTAATAAGAACCAACGTAGGTTTTTCGGTAAGCATGCTTTCGTCGGTTTCGAGTTGTTTACGTTTCGAAGAACTTCGGAAGAGTTCGAAAATACCAATAGCCATTGAAAGCGCGCGTAACAACGCGACGATCGGTTGAGTCGTTTAGACAGTGGATTTTTAGGGAGAGTTTCTTAGTTATACTACTTTGCTATCGAACTAAATTTAGTTGCAGGATATGACGTCAAAAATGAAACCGCAGTCCAACCCATGCTTTTACCGTGGTCTGTTTAGTTCCAACATGGCGGAATAAGTAAATTTCCGAATTTTTAAGCAATAGCGTATTTCCCTCCGATATTAATTTGCATTTCTTTTGGAGTTATGTTCTGATCTGATGATAATTATGTAACACCCCCCCCCCCTGTAACTAGTTGCGAGTGGATAATCAGAGGGGTTGCATATGAAGAGTATGTATTGGTTCACGGTGACAAAAGTTTGAAAATTCTCTTCTTTTTTTGTTAACCAAGTTCGTTGTATTGTAGAAGATCTAGCTATAATTCCACATTTGGTAATAAAATTCCCTTTCAAAACAAAAAAAAAAACGAAGAAAAACCCAATAAAAATAAATAACATTTGATATTCCAGTCAAAGGGACAACTAAATTTCAGTTATTTTTTTTTTTTAATAAAACGTCCAAAAGGAACAACAAAGCGTGTGACTTTTCATTGCCTTTTACTATGATTCCACACAGTAAAGGCTAGTCTTTCTGATATCATACGTGTAGATGTCAGCTTCTTGAATGGAAATTTCATTGAGGAATATTCATATCTTTTGATCATTCATCAAAAAATGTTAAAACACTACCATTCCAAGCACACATTAGCCTATAGCGATCATAGTACAAATGCAGCAAATATGCATCATTTGATTTTAATAGTAAAAACAATTGCAGAAACATCGGTGTTCTAGTTGAAGGCATACCCCGATCTGTGTCACATAATGATGGCGATGTCATTTGTTGGACTGGTGATCATTTTGGCTTGCAGATATACTGCAAAGCAGCAATGAAAATATACAAAATTTAAATATTTGAAGTCGCGGCATGTTCAAACCAAAAAACTTGTTATTAGTCTATCCACTCTTATAGAATGATATCTAGAAGCCCCATAATGAATTGCTTCTATATTTTACACTGCCGCTTGGGGGAGTACTTGTTGTAAGACTTCGTTTAAAGTTGTGCATTCATAATATTCTTTGAATAATGAAAATAATGAAACGCATTGATAACATTTATTCATATTTTAATTTATACATATTTCTGAAACTCTTTATTCAGAACTTTTTTAATATTATTGATAAATTCAATATCTTGAAATACTAAACACTCCCCCTTTAATTCTCCATGCGCACTTTGGTACACAATCACAAATAGATCGGCCGCCCTGCGGCCAATAATAAG
>CAJDSM010015239.1:0-12928 GCA_903981925.1 Ostrea lurida
ATATTTGACTTCCGGGACACTTTAAGACACCAAAAACAAACATTCTTCTGTGCCTGAGCATTTGACGATCTTTACCTAAAAAGTAATTATAACTCAGAACTGTACCATTTAAAAAATCCCTCAAAATTTATAGTTAAATTCAACACTCATTTGTCTTCAACATATAAGGTATCATACTATAATTTATCAGACTATAATTTTCATTGTTTTGCCCTAAGCACGTTCACAAATCTTTGAAAAGTAATATATTTTATTAGGGATAACAGTTGCATATACAATAACCACAATCAGTAAAACAAGCACAAACGAAGGAAACATGACAATATTTATGGGGAAAAAATTTACACGTGACAAATTTAAATAATCATACAGCATATAAATATATCACTAGTCAATAATATAGCATACATATTCACAAAATCGGAAATGCATATCGCTTTTTTCCTTGCATTCATAAATAGCTTGAAAAAACCTGCACAACATCCTGTTTGTACCTACAAATAATAATTTGAAACCATTGTTAGATTGACGGGATCAATACAAATCAAGTGAATGGAAATATCAATGAAATTACAAATAAACACATGATGTGAAAGCATTCTTATGCTTAACGTTTCAACATTATCACTTTACAAAGAATTTGACAATTTTAATTCGTTTATTCTGCTATTATACAAAGCATTTTACATGTGAAAATGCTGGGCTTTTAACGCGTAATGTTGCATTATTCTAAGCATCAGTATAATTTATGTGTACCATATTTCCCAACTTGGAGTTTCTAATTCATATGTCTCCCCATCTATTTGTATAGTTCTCTTTCCCGTTTCTGCGTCATCTAGATTTTCTGTTAGTTCCAGTTTAAGTCCTCGTACATGCAAAACATCTATTTCATTTGGGAATTGGTCCTGAAAAGAACAATACTTTATTATCAAAGCCTTGATATTGTCTTACTTTCATCAACCTCCATTTTTATAATACTCATAAAACAGTGTGGGGGGGGAGGAGGGGGTTGAGGGTGGGGTGGCGGGGTGAGTGGGGGGTGAGTTCCTTTTGCCTAGACTTAAATGAAAGTGCGATGGAGATTGTTTCATGTCTTAAGAAAGACTCCCTATTGATTTTTGGATTCAAAAGAGATAATATATGGACATGTATATCAAACGGAAATAAGAGGCTGTAAACGATTGTTGCTGCTATTTAAATTGATACTGAAATAATTGAAACATATGAAATTGAATAAACAAGGAACATCTATAAAGCTTTCGATAAAAACACCAAACCCCTTTACCCAATTCAAATTACATAATAAAAATATAATGTTATTTCCCTAATTGCATAATTTCATTCGTATAGTGATACATAATCCTGTGATTTATGAGACACTAGATTCAAAGTTGAAGAATTCAAACTTATTCTACGGAAATAGCCTCTGCTACTTTGAGTCATTTCCGTCTTATCAATTAAACAATCATAATTTCATGATTTCATTGATATATCCTGGCGAACCTCAAAATAAAGGGACACCACCAGAGAATCTGACAGATGCTGCTTCATATTGGATATTTACTTAATATTGACTCTAATGGCCGAACTGACAACTACATTATATGAAAAACGTCGATCACTTGGACTTGCATCGTCAACTTTCCTTCTATGTATAATGTCAGCACTATCACCTGCTTATATGTGTATGTCTCTCAGTTATTCGCACGCAATAGCATACCATGCGTATGAGGACTTTTAAAGCAGAGGCAATACTTAGCATAAAGTTGATGTGCAGTTATAACGAATTCTCGTTTTAAAGTCATCATTTCGCAAATCTACAAGTCGCTATAAGTGAACTGTTGCGATTACAAATTATCACTTAAGTCATATGTGACTGACTTGTTTATACCCTTTTTTAAACTGTTTCGATTTTCGTACTTGATGTGACGACGTAACCCCGTTTACTTTGTTTCACTACGGGTCCACTGTGGTGTGTGACGGTCAGCAGATGATGCAACTCCTCCATGGACCACTGACCCTGCCTCGCTTTTGTCGGAGGTATGTGTTGCCTACATTCGCTTTTTATAAATGTTTTTTGAACTATGATTACGTTTAAACACATGTTTACTTCGCCAATTATATTATACCCAATTTGAGATGATATAGCATGCAGAAATAGGTTATTTTCTGTTAAGAAAATCATAGAAACTTTATAGATTGTTTTTAAAACTGACAATTTTGTTACCATCCGGTCTGCTAAAATTAACAAAATACATTCTATGTGTCTTTGCGCAATAGACGATAGTTTTTCTCCACATTTTGGATATACTAATATATAACTGAATCTTTGCGGTTCTTAAGAGGAACAATTTACAGATGTATTCATTCCATAGTAAGAAGAGGCGCGCCCGCGTTAGTAATGGGTAATTGCTAATGAACATTTCACCTATGAAAAAGATATATTTTACAACAGAAAAGTCCAATTTCTTCTGAATTCTGATTGGATGTAAAGCTAGGGATTTATGATATTTGAACATACTAGATGAAAAACGTTATCATTTTTGTCATGGTCTGTTCCAGTTTGAGGGTTTTCGTAATACGTTGTATCTAAACCTTATGTTATTAACTCCCGCCCTTGGAACAAAGCATCATCCTTGTACTCCAAGACGTAATGTGATCGTTTAGAAGGTCAATGTTAAATACGAGAGAGATGGAGATAGACATCAAAAGTGAAGATGGAGGACAAACTTTAATCAGATATACCCTATTGAACATCAAGTACGTTAAGGGACAATCTAATGTGAATAATATAATTAATATTAAATGCAGTTCATATAGATTCTTACCAATCTTGTTTTTTAACAAACTGTTGAAAAAAACTTGCGCACAGAGTCTAATGTTATGGTACCGAACAAACCAAAGACGAGAAAGCTTGTGGATTTGGGAACAAGCATTCTCTAAGAGACGGTCAACCGGCATCTTCATCAAAGTATGACACTGCCGTTAAACGTCATCATGTCCAAACGTCCGGGGTCAAGATTACTGTAACAAATTGAAGTTAAAAAAATAAAGTTTTCACAACCCTAATCTTGATGAAAAATATTGTTAGTAATATATTAGAATGAACTGAAAACCTATGATTTAATATTGAGAGAGATGGGGGGAATAGATGGCACCTAGCCTGAAACGGACGTAGTTGCTGTATATTTTATCAAACGCGCCACTTTTTACATTTCATTTTGACCATGTTATCTTGCAAGATATATTAGTTTTAAATCATGAACCGAGAGTACGATATTTTATGGTCTAAGGCTACATCTGCTCTTTGTGGAATGATATCCAGGTACAGACTTTCTACTTGTCCAAGTGGACCTGTTAGGTCGAATGTTAGCTGGATCGATTGGGCGATCTGTTCTAACTATATGTGAGTCTTGGACTTTCATTTGCTACGGAAGCTGACAGAGAGATGTTCAGTCATTTGAAGAACAGGATGAGTTTCACATCTCATAAGTCCGGCAAATTAGGATAATAGTCAAAAAAACAACGAAATGGCCAAACACGAACCCCTGGACTGTCGATCCTGGAACTTCTGATCTAACAGGAAAAAGACAAATAGATTTATTCGAACTGCCCTTATATTCACCTTACAAAGTGTGATTGACGTCATCTGGCATTTTACCTGGAAAAGTCAGTTTGTGTGACATATTTCGTAGAGGGGGTTGTAGGTCGTGCAGGTAACTAAAATTTATTGCTGGGTCTTCGTAGGGGGTGCCCTTGGATGGCTAAATAATTCGTGCTTTGAGAGGTTGCTAAGGGGAAAGTTTTTAGGTGGAAAAATGTGAACTTAGCGTGCGTTGGGGTGGTTAATTGTAATAATGTGAATGACATGACATTATAAAGGATTAAGTGAAGGAAAATAAAAAACTTGTTCGTGGGAGTCGCTTTAAAATATCGTGGGTAAGCTGTACGGGTACCACTATCGAATATCCAAACGAAAACATTGGTCCCCCAGTTATTGATGAACGAATGATGATCTCCACAGTATTTTTGTTGGAAGAAAAAATCTCATTGAAATTCTGAAGTACATTTTTGAGGATGGCTGAAACTTTAATTTCACTGGATGGACTGGCGTGTGATTACTATGGAAAATCGAGCGAGATCGCAGCACCTTGAACCTTGTCATGGAAGCGTAAGTTCTGGAGTAACCCGGGTAACTGCGTGTACTCCATGTTGGTGGTATGGGCGGAGTAAGGCAATTGTCTAATTCGTTCGACGACGAAAGTTCTCATGTACGGCTCTTTCTCTTTCGAATTCTCGCTGGTCAAGTTACGAACGTTGTTCAGTCTCTCTACATCTCCCTCCAATGTTCCACGTTTCTAGGTTTTCAGTGATGCTTAATTCCACGCCCTTTGGCATAATTTGTCTGATAAAAGTGAGTTAATAAAAACTAAGATATTACTCTGCTGCTCATAAAGAGGGACAGGTAAATGATTTTATGTTTCCCTTGCAGTTTATTGGAACATGAATGCAGGAAAAACATGTCACAATATGAATTCCATTTTTTTTTTTTGTCAGACCAAAAACGCTATTTAGATTTTCCCCCAAAAATTAATCTAGTTGGTTTTGAAGGCGATCAACCAACACTAAAATAAATGATCACTAGAGGTAAAATAATAATCTGTTGTTGTTTACCCATGGATATAGAAAAGAGTTATATTTCTTATGTTATGTAACCATATTACTCTCAATTTGTTGTTCAAGAAATGGAGTAGTGACCTGTTTCCATGTTCTTATTTATCACTACACATATTTCAATGAATGTCAGGAGCTCTTCTACGAGTGTCAAAACACATCAATGGAAGTTTTTAGTTGAACAAACAACCTTTCCTATTGCGCCAATAGTTTTTAAGCAGAAGGCGGGTTCCTTAGTGAATTTGTTACACTGGACACTCTTGCTTCTCGGTATTGATTGAGTGCCGAGTCTGGTTCCTTTTAAACATTACGGGACATACTACGATGAGATTTCTCCTGATTAACGATGGAAACGACCGCACCTGCGTCTGGAACTCTTTCTCTCTGTTGTTCGTGTAACCAGACTCTCCCAGGTTCTTTGGCATTGGTGCGATTTCATTGCCCAGCTGCTGATTCAGGTAGTTCCGTCCTCCTGCTTCATGTCAATCTATCCAAAAACTTCTCTTTGGTCAACCTTACGTAGAAAAAAAAACTGATAACTGTTACTGTATTGGACTTAGCTATTACAAATAAAAGAAAGTAGTGAATTGTTTTGGCAGCAAAGTTAACACACCCTACAAGTTTTACAGTATTCTTATAAAACGGAATAGTACAGGTAATTACTCCTTGACAAAATTATCGCCAACCTCAATTCATCGCCATTTTCTTCGTATAGAGCGCATTTTATAGGGAAAATTACAGACATGTAGGACAATACCATGCAAACACGGAAGGATGGAGAAACAGCAACATTTGTACAGCAATGGGACTTTTGAAGTTTATTGACACAACCTTTAGACTGTGACCTGACCTTCCTTGGTCCAGTGGAGGGGTTGAGGGTGAGCTGATCGCATATATGTATGGGTCGTCCTGTGCCCTCCTCATAGCGTGGCACAGAGTGTGCGTAGCGCGCGCCGCAAAGTGAGGGTCGTCCAGGAGGGGTTCTCCCTCTTTATCCTCTCCTCCTTCCGTCTGCTCTCAATTCGTCAACTCCTCCAGGTTTAGCACTGAACAACCGACCGAGTCAGGTTCGACACCTGTAAACCGTAAGCCTGACCGGCGTTTAAGTGCTGAAACGAAAAAAGTCAAGAGGAAAACTAAAATTGATTGGATTGTGGCATTATTTTTGTGGCACATCTACATTTGTAGCTTTATAAATAATACCATAAAAAAAGTTTTTGAACATTCTTGACTTGGCATTTTCTTAGAGTATTTGTTATTGCAAAATCAATTGAAAAAAAAAAAGGCATTAAATACTTGGATTATCTGATTATTCTATTATTGAAGACAATAAACGTTTATCATGATAATATAAATGATAGTCACAAACCATGAAAAACAGAAAAAATAATCATCAGAAAAATAATGAACAAACATCAAAAACATTGAAAAAAAGAACAAGTTTAATGACAGATTTCCTTTATTGGTCAGGTAAACCCATTCTAATTTTGTAGAGGCAGCCGTGACATACGATTAAAATCATACAATTTTTGTTGAGGATTTTAATTCGGATTGTTATTTAGTAGCCGGGTAAAAATATAACAAAACTATAACGAAAATAAAATCCAAGACGAATTTTTTCGAATTGATCAACGAAAACTTATATCGAAAATCAATCATATTCATATTAAGATTCAAACCAACAAATTCTTTCAAACTCATTGAAAAATAATAATGATATATTTTACAGTATTGCAAATCTATAAAAGTCACAGTTATAAACTATCTTTAAAACATTTTACTATTTCATAATATAAGACTGATATTAAAGACATAGTGTCATTCTTATCATTTGTGGTGAACAATCTCATGAAAAGTCACAACTAAGGAATTTAACTTTGATTGAAATGACAATGAGAAAAATAGATATAGTATAAGTTAAACTTCTCGATAATCTCTCACCGTACGGAAATATTAATCTTATTTACAAATACAATTATAATATAATTGATAAATAAAAATAAAAATAGTTACAACAGTATATATCACAAACACTTTAATTGGGAGAATCATAATAACAAAACAATCTCAGTGTTTGATTAAACAATAGAAATACCTCTTTTGAATTTATCATCTACATACTCACATTGTCCATAATTCTAATATCCCTCGCCTCTCCTGAGTTCCGAGTCCTTCGGTCAGCATGAGACTCGAGGCCGTAAATTGGAGCCTTCGACTCATCTCTCAAGCCTGATGAGGTGGAGGTTCTGATTACTTGCTCTGCGGAGCCTTCACCCGACAGGGCCCATAGGGTTGGTCAGTCTGATTCCCAACAATTATCCAGGTTCTCTCATTCTCCTAACAAAACCCAAAAATAAACCGTAAACATCCAGTAAGATAATTATTTACAACTACGCTTGTTGAATGGATAATGGCTTAGCTTCAGTTCAAATGTCCAGCGTCACAACCAATTTTGATAACAAAAGCCCCCGGTGGGATACATTAAAAATATGAGGTACAGGGATCTGGTGGGCATCAGTGCATTTGGTCAGTTAGATTGAGAGCTTAACATTTTTTTTGGGTTAAAATAAATCTTGAATACATTGAAATAATAACCTCGACACACTGAATTCTAACCCATGTCACAAAGAAGGTTGAAGAATTATGGAAACATTATTTTAATTCTTGAACAGCTCAAATGCATCTTCCAGATTATCTTATAATTATCATAGATGTCATTTATATAAGTGGGACTTAGAATTTTCATTTGTTATTATTGACATAAGTCAGAATTTAAATTGGATTATTACGCGATTTATAGTTTATGGATTAATTCGTCAATTACAATCAACAGGGTTCGTACACCTGTTCCCTGTGAATAATTTTCAAGCATACTTTTTCAAGTCTTTACAATGAATATTTAGAGTGACAAAGATTTGCGAAGACATCTTATTTTCCCGTGAATTTCAAAGATAGATGCTCTCAGAAAATGAACTAGTTTTTCAGTAGTCTAAACAATAGCAGACATCCGAACATTAGTTTTCCCCCAAGTGTAGCTCAACTCTTTGGTATGTATAGATACAAACAGGAAAAACACCACAATAATTGCATACTTCGTGTATATCAAATAAAGCATTTAATTGTAAATTCTTTTATTTTTTCCTACAGTTAGCTTATACTTAGTTGCTAATCATACAAAGAATACAGAATGATATTCTTTGAGGGAGCTTTTCGAAATTGCACTTTTGGAGGATCTCGTGCTGTCTCTCTTTCCAAGCATTTGTCAAGGGCTTGAAATTTGACAATATGCTCCAAATCAATTCAGAAGTCTATTTTTCATAGGTTTTCAAATGGCATCTCAGCGTACTAAGATAACCCTGGAATCAAAGAGGAAAAATAGTATTCTCAGACGAAATCATATTTAGTTGGGACCTAAAAATCTTAATATTTGTTATTTTATCATATGGTCAAAATTTAGTTCATTGTCGAACTTAAGCAGAGGGCGCATCTTGGCACATTGTACACATTTCTCACTATCATTTGTAAAGCAATATCGATTTTCAAATTCTACACTTTATGTGTATTAAAGATTTCCAGACTCACTTTTCTGGCCAGAACATCCTCGATGCGTTTGATTTCCATCATGTAGTCCTGCACTTGACGTTTCAGATTTTCCTTGTCTTCTAGTGTCTCTTGTAGTTCAGAGTTCAGCTTCTGATTTTCTCTCGTCATCACTGCCAGGTCATCCTGCAGACGACGATTCTCTCGCAGGGCGATGTCTTTACTTCGACTAGACTCGCTCAAATCCTCTGATGTGCTATCTAACTGACGACGCATGCTATTCACTTCACGCTCCTTTAAGTTCAGATTATCATTAGAATGCCTGAAAAAATGGGAAGATATAATATATCACTGAAAGAATGTTTAAATGTTTAAATCATTATAATACATAATTCATTTATCTATACATTAGTAAAATATGTACTTACTCTAATTGTGCTTCAAGTTCACTAACTCGAATTTTGAGGTCGCTCATAAGTTTTTCCTACAAGATAAGGGCACATTTAAATAGTTTTCAAATTCAATTTTATGACAAATAGATCAAGCTTAAGTTTGAACTATGACATAACAGCAGATACAGTTCATTCTAGCTAGTCCTGGTCTCATTCATTCTTGGCTGACCTTTTGGATCAGCCCTGTCAATATTTGTGGGAAGGTGAGGAAAATTACATGATTATAATAAATCAACCAATCAGCAATCTTCATTGCTCAACTTTGCAATCTAATCCAAACAATTGTTCTATTTACATCGCGAGGTAGCAAGGAACAATGTACATCTGTCCATGATGTCATAGCATATGATGCTACATTTCGTAGACATGAAAATGAAGAGTCTTGAGGATTTACATAATAAATAATAATGGAGCAAATTTTCAAGAATTTCAAAACAATGATTTTGCTCAAGGGCAGTTTGTTTAATGATGAGATTATTGAGATTTTCAAACTAAGCATGCCATATCATAGCTTTTTATTTTCAGTTATTCTGATGGTTAACATACTATGATGGCTATTAAAGGATGTGGCTCTTGATTTCACAATTTTTTTTTTTTTTACTAACAAATGATCTAATATGGTTTTTTGTTTCTTTTTACTGCACTTATCAATTCAACAGTCCAGCAGAAGACAAAAGCGGCCATTACTGGGGGAAGCTATGGTCAAAACGTACCTTATGTAAAATATCTGTCGTTAAGTGAGCTGTTTTTTTCTGTCTTTTCATCCACGGTGTGCTGTAGGGAATCTTTCTCTCTGTTCCATCGCGTTAATGGTGGACACGAAGCCTGACTGATGTTCGTCCTTGGCCATTTCCGCTTCAGGGCACGCTGAGTTCAGCACACTTCTCCTCCATAGGGCCACCTCCCCGTCCTCCTGGTTGTGCAGCTCTCGTTCCCTGCTGGACAATCGCCCTGTCGGTGTCCTCCAACGACTGTCTCTGTCTCTCAGCGTCATTCTGCATACAGATTAGATTAAAGTACTTATCTTTATAATTGTTTGAACAAAGCAATTTTATCTCCTTTATATCAATCATCACACGTAAAAGCTCTTTAAGATTGAAATTTTTTTTTTATCAAATATGTCACTGATAATTTGAGGAACATTTAATTAACCAGACTTACTTCATCGTGCTCCGCTCGTGGATCTGCTATGAGCCTGGCTGTCCTGGGACTGGCCGATCCCTCAGGGCCTGTTCCTTCACCTGATCTCTCATAGCTCCGGAATGTCTCTCCTCAGAGTGCTGATTTCCAAAAGGATCAAATCTCATTCTTCTCGCACCTCACCCCTGAAGATTACAACATCATAAAATCACACCTCTCACCAGACATTTAGCATATCTTAAAAGATTACTAGTATTCGAATAAGTCTTTTGACCATTTTTAAAAATTACAAAAAGACGATTTTTTTTTAAACATTTAACAAAATCTCAAGTGAACATGATGTTATTTTAACATGATGCATTGCGTGTCCAGATCCTCAATCTTTGGCTTAGCTGGCTGTGTAGAGCCGTGAGGATTCGGTTGGCTATCTTTAGCTCTCTCCTCGACTGTCCCTCTGTAGTCATGCGACGTAATCTGGAGGGCAAATCATTTCTCTCATGATCCACAGTCTGAGAATGGCGAGCGGCCAGAGAGTCTTGGGGACTTTGGGGGATTTTACCATGCTCCTCCTCACCCGTCTGTAGCTCATCTTTGGTCTAGCAAAATGGGTAACAACCTCACATTCTCTATTTAATCGACAATAATTCATTTGAAGAAAAGTTACATGTTGAGATGTTTACAATCCAGAACTTCATAGTGAAAATACTACCCTCCTCTACATTGTGTTTAGTTTATCTCTTTCCGCTGTTAGGACTTCACATTGCTTGAATCTGTAAACAATGAACATAGTTATACGATAATTTTTTAAGTAAAGTCTGCTTTAATTATCTTGCTTTTTTTTAAAATTTTGTATTGCTGTAAACCAGATATATATTATGCACAAATATAGTTTGTTTTATTGCCTACTCCTGCATATGCTTTCAAATTTGTCTAACGGCGACTTCAAATCGTCTCTTTCCCCGATAACTTGAAAGTTTCTGGGCTCATCCTTGACTGTCAAGGCTCTGAAGAGTAACACATATTGTAAGAAAATTTTAGAGATGTCTTAGTTATTTTTACCCGACATATCTGAGTTACCGTATTCGTCCTATTGACGCCCGGCGCTTAGAAAATTAGAAAAAAGGGGCGGTTATTAGGTCCGTCTGTTTGTGAAACGTGTATTTGTGTAAAGAACTTATTTCAACCATAAATCTATATTGAAACATACATTTTTAACTGCTATCCCAATGAATGCCCAACATCGGACTGGACTTGAATACCATGTTTATTGATAATTGAAGTGCATGTATCAACGATTGCAAAGAAAATTCAAAGCTCTGCTGTGTAAGTTTTAACTGAGGAGGAGGGGGGGGGGGGGGGGGGGGGGGGGGGGGGGCTCTTATGTCTTGGAGGAAACTTTGGAAAGGTCCGCGGGGGGCGCTCATAAGGGCAGGGGGCGGTCAATGAGGGAATACGGTAAAGGGAGATGGATTAACCTCGACTGACAAACCTGTGGGGCGTGGCGCTGGCGTAGGAGGCCGAGCTTCTGTCGACGGCCTTAGAACCGTCATACTCCTTCTTGTAAGTAATCTCTCTCCTCCTCATGCACTCGGAATATGCTCATACTGCCATCCGTCTGTAAAACAAACGTTTCACTAGAACAGACCGAAGTTAAAAAGTTAATCAAGACCCATGCATTTACAGAGTACTACCTCTAATACCTTTCTTTATCTGACTTGTTTGGCCGTCTCTGAGGGCATACCGCTGCGGGAGAATTGGTCGGGTCGGACAGGGATTCTGCTGCGAGACGGGATCTCCCGTCGTAGCATTTTCGTCGGAGGGCCTGCGGTTCTGGTCCTTGTAATAGTTCCGCTCTCCTCGCATACTTCGGATGGAAGGGCATTAGTTTACGTGGCCACTTTCTCCTTTTTGCCATTCACTGTGGCTTGCTTGGACCGTTCCTTTTTTCTTTTCGAGTCTTTCAATTCCAAATACTAGTTCTTTTTCTGCAAGAGAGATACATGTACATGTCATATATCTTGGTGTAATCAATTGAAACATAATAGTATTTTCAAAAAAATAATATGAAAGCCACGCAATTTAAAAATATGGTTATCAACACTCAACATGCTCAATACAAATCAATTCAATCTGCTGGATTTTTAGTTACGCTTTTATCAGAATAGAGATATACCCAATGTAAAACATACCTAAATACAAATACCATTAGTCATCATCTTGTTACAGCGGTTGCTAAGGCGTTTCTTGTCCTCCTGGACACGGTCTAGTAGTTCCTCCAATCGGAGCAAGTCTCCCTTCTTGACAGACAGCTGAGCTTGAACATCGCTGTTCTCCTTGCTTAACCTTTGAGTCTCCTGACAATTAAAAAATACAATACAATCAAACACATAGTTACCAATGTTCTCAATACAAGTAGTTTTCTTGAACAGCAAAGAAATGTATACCTGTGGCACAAATAACATGTCAGTAAACAAGAAATGGGGCCATGTTCTAAGACATTGTCATGTGATACCAAATGTCATATTTTGACTTACTTTCACTTCAATACTTGAGCAAGTACATAGCAAACAGTAAGTATACTGACAAATTATCTCAAATTCTATCACATGGGATGCATCAAAATGCCAAATATTGGGACAAATATTGAAGGCACTACAGTACATAATCATGGTGATCTATCAAGAAATAAATATATCTACATTTTATTGCGGGACCCTCTTTTGGTGGTTTGAATGCTCATACTGAAATCTTCCATGAACATCTACATTTTATTAAGACCCTTTTTGGCGGTTTTAGTGCTCATGTTGAAATCTCCCATGAACACAAGAAAGTGAACTATCACAAAGCACATTAACATTCAACCACAAAATCAAGGTCGTGTGAACCTTCAACTTTTTCTGGTACTACAAAAATTACTTTTTGAAAATAAATGATTTCACAGTATTCAGCAGAGGAAACAAGACTCAAAATCCATCAAACATATAAACTGTCAAGAAGAAGCAACGAGTCAGCGAGAAGACACTAACATTATACATACATGTATTTTACAAACATGAAACAGCTTGCCTGCATATATGTAACAGACTATTAAAATGCCTTGTTCATGTACACAACATGCAACA